>QVTG01000076.1:0-40900 GCA_013305925.1 Geotrichum reessii
TAAAGCGCGCTGAGAACGCTAATTTTAAAGTCTCATAGAGACAAATGTTTTTTGAATTCCATGTCTTCTTTGTATATGTTTGTTATTATTATTTTAATTATGTAACTATGTGATGTGAGGACAATAAACAGATTTTATATCTATCTATCTAAAACAACATATTACTATAGAAGACCATATTTAATATGAGTGTATTACGGAATGGTTGCAAGCAATGATAAGTATAATCAATGAAAATATTTAGATAGAACCCTGGTTATTGTACTATACTTTTATGAATCATGGCGCAAAATTAGAGTAACTGGGAGTAAGAAAAAAAATGAAATAAAGAAAAAAGACTTCAAATTTAAACAATTGATTTTCACTGAAATTTGAAATCAAAACTTTTAGAGTGTGTTTGTGATTCTTACATCGAAAGCCTCTTCTCGAATTATTCCGTTGATCATGTTGAAAAACGATTTCTTCTCAAGTCTTTTAAAAAAAGACTTGACATCAAAAAATTGCCTCGAGCCGGATTCGAACCGACGATCTCGTCATTACTAGTGACGCGCCTTACCAACTTGGCCATCAAGGCTATTTTCTGTTTCAATCTTGTAGCAGATTATGATCAAGATATTAAATTGGTTATTTACACTGATTTAACAAAGTTTAATACCTGTGGTTATACGTTCTGGAACAATTTTAAAAGCATCCAATCATTCAAAAAAGCAGATTCATAATATGGTATTTAGGCGGTCAAGGCTCACTCGGTTTATTAAAAAGTGTTTCTCCTTGATCAATGGACAATAAGGACAATAAACAGATTTTCTACCTACTCCATGTCTTCTTTGTATATCTTTGTTATTATTATTTTTAATTATAGAACTATGTGATGTAAGGACAATAAACAGATTTTCTATTTATCTATAACTTGCTACTAGTAGTAAGCTGCCCAAAGACAATTTTGATGAATTATTTGTGAGAGTCAGACAAATGGAAGACATTGATGATGGCAGGTACTGTAGTAAGAGACCACCTTAGAAACATCCAAAGTATGAGCGAGACAAAAAAGCTTGTACAGCATTACAGAATCTGAGAAGCACTATGCGCTGTATATCACGAGCTGAGTGGTAAAAAGTCTATGACAAGTTAGGTAAACTTCAACAATACTACTCTTATACTTAACAAAAGTTGTATGACTGTAAGTACCCCCCAATGCACTGGAACCATCTATGAAAATTGTACTTTGCCATACCCTTAACAAGCTGTTTCAGCTGCAAACCGGTCATGGTTCTTTTTAAAAGTATTTCCAAATGAGTTTTATTACTGGAAAAGATTAGAACTGGAAGTTCCGACAGCTAGAAACAGTTGAACACATTTGCAAGTGAAGTTTTCCCAGAACTGAATGATTTTGACATTCAATGGCGCTTACTTTTTTAATGAAATAGTCCAGGTGCTGAAGGAAACCTGGGATATGTAACACCTGGTGAACTGATGCAAGAGATTTTCACGCAATAAAACTTCAATAAACTGCAATGATAATGAAACTATTGGCAAAGAACTTACAGTAGTGAGCCTAAGGATGTGACTAGTACTCCAAGACTCTTATTGATATCAAGTAAAACTCTTGGATTCAAATGTTTTATATCAAATGCTAGTATTTTGTGTTATTGAAATTTTTTTACATCTTTTTTTTTTTTATTCAACTAGGCACACTGGAACAAAATTCAGTACTACTAACATTACTGTTCAACTTTTGTATAGTTGACAGAAAATCGAATTTATAGCAACGAACATTTCTGCGTGTTAGTAGTATCATGTGATCTTCAAGATAAAATGACTCTTCACCAGTTTGTTCTAGAAAATCTTTTAGTGGAGAGTTTAAAGAGCGAAAACAAGAAAAAAAAAAAAATTAAAAACATATATGTTTTAACAATTTTTAAAATCTTAGACTTTTAGTTTTCTCTACTAACTTACTTTCCAAACATATCACGGCTAAAAACAAGAAATAATGTCACAAGCAGTTGCACGCGAGGCCACAGTAATCAGAAACACCAATGAAACTAAAATTCAGATCGCCTTGAGTCTAGACGGCGGGCCCGTCAAGCTCGAGAAGTCACTATTTCCTGCAAGCAACACCGCCAGTGAGCACGCAGCCCAGAGCTCAAGTAGTCAACAGATTTCTGTCAACACTGGCATTGGATTTCTTGATCATATGCTTCACGCATTGTGCAAGCACTCTGGTTGGTCTGCCATTATTGAATGCATTGGCGACACCTATATCGATGATCACCATACTGCTGAGGACGTTGCGATCGCGTTAGGTATGGCTTTTAAACAGGCTATGGGTTCCTTGCGCGGCGTGAAACGCTTTGGTTACGCTTATGCTCCTCTTGACGAGGCATTATCACGCTCTGTTGTAGATCTATCTAACCGACCTCACGCCGTTGTTGAGCTTGGTCTCAAGCGCGAAATGATCGGTCAGCTTTCATGCGAGATGATTCCCCATGTTATTCATTCTTTCGCTACCTCCGCTTACATTACTTTGCACGTTGACTGCATTCGCGGTGAAAATGATCATCACAGAGCCGAGTCAGCATTCAAATCAATGGCTCTCGCTATCAAGGAAGCTATTTCTCGAACTGGAACCGATGAGGTTCCTAGTACCAAAGGTGTTTTATAAACTCAATATTAAGATCCCGGATAATCCACATTACACTTTAAACTATTCACATTTACATAGAAAATAAGTTTTTTTTTTTGATTCAACAGTTACAAGCTAATTATTGCTTTTCTTGTTTTTTATTTTTTTTTTATTTTTTTTTTTTTACCGATAAGTTAACTATATACATTAAATACTTTCATTCACCAAGCCTAAAAGATCATCATCATCTTCAGACTTGCGTTTCCTGTTAGACAGCAGTGCAGCGTTGCTCCTTCTCCGGGATCCTGAGTATGTCTGCTTCTTCTCAGCCAAAACTCTGACAACCATATCTATTGCGCCCTGTTTGGTCATCTCAATTGACTGTACCGTGAAGGGCTGTACAACATCGTACACCAACGGTCGGTTTTGAATCTCAGTTATACTCGCGTTAACAATATTGGCTGAGGCAGTGACACCGGAGACATTTGCCAGTGATGCATCTGATTTAATTATTCTACCAGGAAAAACAGTTCCTTCGGGACGTGACACTGGTGGAATGTCCTTCTGTGCGTATAATGACGAATTGAGCGTTCTGCCATGCATTGGCCTATTGTCGAGAGTGCCAGGAAGATGGTAAGACAGGCCAGCAGTTGCAACTGGATTTCTTAGACTATCATCAATTGGACTTTGTAGTGGGCTTAAAAACGAGCTGGCCGTATTAGTGATTAAAGATGCTGATGAATAAAATTTTTCACTTTGAAAAGTTTTTGTAGAGTATGCTGATGGTCGTCGAGATGGGTTGTCTAAAGGTTCTATGTACAGCGGCTGAAAAAGCCCATCTCTTTTCAACTGCTTAGGCTGGTGTTTATTTCTCGCCAAAATTGACGATACAGGTCTCTGAAGCTCCTTTATACGGTTTTGAATCATAGTGTACTTGTCGCCAGGATTGAAGTCGGTCATGCCGGTTGATGTGTCAATCTCATCTATTGTGACAAACTTTGTTTTTTTCCAAGGCAGGGGCCTCTTGAGACCCCAGTCTTGTCGATAAAATGATGCAGGAGTGGTTGTAATAACTTGATCAATTGGAGATTGACGCTTCTGTTTCCGAGAAAGTTGCTGTTGGCCGTGAGGTAGGTTCCCTGCCCGTTTCGGTAGCGAGTTCAGTCGAGACTTTCTGAAGGCGTTGTCAAATACGGTTTCGCTAACCCGACTGTTCGACTGCCGGATCTCCCGAGGTAATGCCGCCCATTTGCGCATGGTTGTGAAAAAAAATTAAGAGGTTAAGCGGGCAGATCTAGAAAAATCAAGGGTCATTGGGCGTTGATTTTTGGATTCGACTAAAAGCCAAAACTCACAAATAAATAAAACTATCTGTAAAGGGAATTTAAACCCTTAAATTTATAACTAATAGCTAATAACTGCCAATGAGTATACCACCAGATAGAGCGGCGAATAGCGGAGAAATACAATGGAAAGAAGAGAAGGAAAGAGAAGTAAAAGAAGGGAAAAAAAAATTAAGATCGAAGTCGATTGGTTGGCAGGCGCTGAAAATTCACCCAAAGAAACCAAGTGAAAAAAAAAAAAAATGAAAAGCCGATAGTCATGCTGTTATATACTTACGGACTGGTATATGCGCAAATTAGTGTTTAAATAGCTTATATCATTTGTCAGCATATTAAAACATTAAATAATGCTTATAAATGTTTATATAAGTATTGTAACTGATCCTCACACATGAACCATCATATTTTGTTACAATGCTAAGAGGCAATTTAAATATAATGAATCAGCTTCAATAACAACCAAAAAGCCATGAAAATTAAAACTGAACCACTGAAAATCACATTTATTTTCAACAAAATTAAGGTGAAGCAGATTGATTTCAGCATTTGAGACTGCTCACAATCAAAACTTTTTCAAATTCAAACACTAACAGGTTTTTTACACTATAACCATAATGAAAGCATGATAAAGTTTCTGGCTAACACTAACACTAGCTTTTTTTCAAATTAATAGTACAAAATCAGTTACGCAAGCTGGTCGCATTTTCAAGGTTTCACACGCAAGTTTTGATATTGAAAGAAAAAGGTAGATACAGTTTTTTTTGAAAGAGATTAAGCTAGTTTCATGTGAACTTAAAAAAGCTTTTTAAGCTGGTCATGTTTGTTAGATTTTATCAATGTTTTTTTTTTTTTTTTTTTTTTTCGCTTCAGGTGCAGCGCAAGCACATCAGAGACTTTTTATGTTTAGAGCGGACAGTGGAATAATGTCATTTTATTGTAAATTTATGATATTAAAACTAATATTGGTGTTGAAAACACTGTTCTACGGCTCGTCGTTTTATTTGTCTAAACCGTAACCGTGATCTATGCCAAACACTATGTAAATGTCAGGAACCGTTGATAGACTTTCGGGTACTTATAAAGTTTGGTTTAAACAAAGAACATAAAAACAAACGAAATAGAAAGAGAATAGATCGATTACTGCAATATTCGCGACAATATACTAAATGTAAATTTTGATAACGGTGCGTCCTGGTTGCATAATAGTGCTGCAACGTGGCCGGAGCGCGGGCTTAAGCTGTCATGTGTGTATGTTCTTTTCTATGGACTGATCTTGTTCAATACTCTCTACTTGAAAATAAAAAAAAATTAAAAGAAAAAAAAACTCAATTTTGACCATCATTTTATTTCTTCTTTCCCTTTACTCCTATACATATCACCGATCAGTAATCGCTTCAAATCTGCACATTTCATATGGTCATCCAGCAAAAGCCAGTTAGTGCGCTGTTTCGGCGCGACGACGTCATTGGAAGGGGTACTTTTGGTGTTGTCTACAAGGGGTATGGCCGAGCTTATTCACGCTTTCGTCTGTAATATTGTTTAATACTAACATCTTTGCCAGAACAAATTTAGAAACAAAAGAGACTGTCGCGATCAAAGTTCTTAACTTGGATACTGCAGAGGACGATGTTCGTGATGTCCAGCAAGAAATCACTCTTCTTTCGCAACTTGCTCAGGCCGACGCTCAAAATGTGACTAAATATTACGGATCTTTTCTCTTGGGCTCAAAACTATGGATCATAATGGAATACTGCTCAGGTGGTAGTGTGAGAACTTTACTCAAGGCTGGAAAAATTGAAGAAAAATACTCAGCAGTTATCATGAGAGAGATTCTTGTTGCACTACAATATATTCACAAGGAGGGTATTATTCACAGAGATATCAAAGCCGCTAACGTGCTAGTGACGAAAGAAGGCAAGATCCAGCTGTGTGATTTCGGTGTGGCTGCACAACTGAACTCGGCACAACTAAAACGTACCTCAATGATTGGAACACCATATTGGATGGCACCAGAGGTGATCCAGGAGGGTACTGCTTACAATCAAAAGGCAGACATCTGGTCGCTTGGTATCACGCTTTACGAAATCACTATCGGCAGTCCGCCACTCGCGGACCAAGACGTGAAGCGTGCGGTTTATATGATTCCACGTTCTAAGCCTGCTCGTTTGGAGGGCACTCAGCATTCAGCGGCGCTAAAGGAATTTGTTGCTAAGTGTTTAGATGAACAACCGGAGGAGCGTGCGACAGCTGAGGATCTGTCCAAGACTCGTTTTATCAAAAATACACGCAATGTTCCAACATTCATTATTCGAGAATTAATATTTCGGTATAACTTATGGAGAGAAAATAACAAGAATGTACGCGACAGTTTCATGGCTCCTAACCATGGTGGTGCAAGTTTTACGAGCGATGAAGAAGACGATGGCAATGATTTGGGTGAGTTTTGGGATTTTGACGATGATGGAGACACTACAGCCGCATCAATACCAGTTAATCTGCAACCACCCAATTCGAGTTTCATGGTATACACGGATGGCTCTAACAGTAGCTCGCCCGATAATCACATGTCTTCTAGCCAAATAGGAACGGTAATAACAGGTAGTGACAGCTCATTATCTTTAAACCAGTCGGGTTCACGAGAGGCTGTTTTGTCTCAGCCAACTTACAAACCAGTTGAGGATGATAATGCTGACAAGCATCCACTGATGGATCTTTTTAAACTAGAAGGAGAGACTTCAGCACAATCTCAGACTCTGCCACCTTTAATTCCTCTTTCTACAAATGCCAGCTCTATGAATCTCCAGTCCATGGCAGTAGTGCCCGAGTATACAACCCCTACCATATCACTTGAGCTTCCTAACGCACTAACCCCAAGTCAATCATATGCGCCAATGGAAATCGAAATACCATCATTTAACGAGCTGAGCGCACGATCACGACCACGTCTAAATTCGGCAACAGCTTCAGGATTCACGGGAAAACCTCTAGGATCAATGTCAACATCTCATCTGTCTGAGATGATTTCAAATCGTATAGGCCCAGGTAGTGCATCAACTACTGCCGTAACACCACACACTCCCATCAAACCTGTTTTTTCGCAGACAAACCCAAGTTTGTTCAACAATACCATCAACAACAATAACAGCATCACTGGTAATAGCACGATAGGTGCTGCATCTAACAACCTTGGTACATCGACGCAAAAGATTACGCCTCATAATACGGCCAAGGCTGGATTTTCAATACGGCGAACACCATCTCCAAAACGTGTTGGATCAAAAGTGTCAAGCGCAAAGTCGTCACCGAAAACTAGTAACGCAATTAAATCTGTAACAGGTACACGCATTGCATCACAGTCGTCACAGCGCACACTCCATGACTCATCGTCTGACGTTGAGGACGTACAAAGCTCATTTGATTTCACAAATTTGGGTGGCGAAAAGCTCCGAACAGTTAGCGTCGGTACGGGGGCAGGTCTCGCATCAGATAATAAGTTAGAGATGGCGAAGCTTAAAAGTAATCTTCATATTGCCATGCCTACACCAAACCATCAACTTGACCCACCGCCTACTTTTACTAAATATAACAAAACTTTTCAATTTGGTTCGGCACATTCAACTGAAAGCCCAACCAGCAGTTTTAACAGCGATAATGGGGGTACTCCGGCGTCGCCATCTTCTGTCAAAAAAATGCAGGCAACTTATAACCAACAGCTACTTCAACAACAACAGAAACAAAGTCACATGCTTAACTTGCATCCGTCTGTGACAGCGCGATCTATGAGCACAAGCGCTGCCACCACAACGAGCCATACCCAGTTCTTTTCGAAGCAATCAAAATCTAAGTCTGGTACTACCAAGGCTTTCTCGCAGCTTTCTATCTCACAGCAACTGCAGATTGCGCAGCAGCAAACTCAACAGTCACGACACAATTTGGCGACAATCTCGATACCTAATCGTTTTCCACGGTTAGCGCCGCTAGATAGTAATATACTACTTGATTGTACGCCTAAAGATGACACTGTCATGCAATTTGACAAGTTGCTGGGTACCTTAGTATCTGGGCTTGATGTTATCGAGTATGAGCTAAACACGCATTTCTTGCAACAACAGCATGACGAATAGTCTGTTGTTGAAATTGAAGTTAAACATGAGTTGTTATCGCCTTTTTTTTTTTAGTAGACTTATTACAATGATCTGCTTTGTTTTTACTATGACGAATGTATTCCTTTTTTTTTTCCATAAAACGCAAAGAAGTTTAGAGTTCAAACTTGATTGGGTTCAAAATTTGTTTCTGAACGAAGTTGTAATAACTCATTCTGACTACATAGAAAACCCAAATAGCTAGCATAAAATAAACATAATTTTAAACTGAAAATTTCAGTAACACCAATTCAGGTTTTGCTTACACTATGTACTTCACATGAAAAATACAGACTACTGATAAATAGAACAAAACAAGATATGCCTAATTACTTGATTTCGTGTGAATTATATGTATTTCTTCTGTTCTTGAGTTTCATTGTATATATAACTAGATGATGAACAAGAAAACCTGCATGTGATGGCGAAAAAAGAGAAAAGATTTAGTGAAAATTTTTTAATTTTTTTATTATTTTATTCTGTTGCATGTGTGTGGGCTGGGTAAGAGGGTCATAACTGCGTGTGGAAAACCGTTTACTTGTGCTTAACGACAGAGATGTTGTCGAGGGTGGCTCTCTCAAAAGCGGCCTTCTCGGCCTCGAGCAAGTAGGGGAAAAGGTAAGGCTTGTCCTCCTGGGCAGTCATAGCCTGGTCCTTAGGCAGGATCTTAGCAGAGAGCGAAAGCTGAGAAGCCTGCAGCAATCTGTAAACACGGTCATAAGACTCCCGCTCATCGAGTCTGCGAAGGGCGGTCTGCGCAATGTCGTTCTCTTCCTCAATCAAATCGTCGAACCTAAAAAAAAAAAATTAGTTAGCAAAGTAAACATCAATAAGTTGAGATTTTGAGCGCTACATACTTGAGACCCAGGTTACGGTAGCCACTGAGGTTGACAAAGCCCTTGGAGGCAGGAACAAAGATCTTGCTCAAAAAGGGAGAGCTGAGGATGTACTCCGAGACCTTAACAATAGAAGCAAATGAAGCAGGCATTGTAACGTGTGAACTGGGTTTTCGGGGGTGATGATGGGTTAGATGTATTGATAAGAAAGAGAGGGAAAAGAGGGAAGAGAAAGGAAAAAAGGGAAAAAAAATTCTGGTCTTTTTTTTCCTGTTGAAAATTGACGATTTGTGATTGGCGCAAGTGTCTGGTAGCATTTTGTATGGGTAGTAAAAGACACGTGATTTACATTTAAAATATAGTCATGTGATATTTCTTCCCATTTGAAAAAAAAAACTTTTCACACCGAAAAAGTTTGTCAGATTTTATAGATCCTAAATTTCTATCTCTGATCCAACGACCCTACGCGATAAGGTGAAAAAGACGACGTTATTTTTTTGGTTGTAGAACTCATGCAGTTAACTCGCATAAGACTATTTGCTTTTACTAGCAGCACGGCTGTAAAATCCGCACTAGGCCCTCGCGCACTAAAGGGTCGCGACTTGCCTGGTAACCGCTCGGGTGGCAGCAGCAATTTTGACAAAAACTTTCCAGAGGCACGGAAACCTAAGGCATGGGATGGCAAGGATCGCGAAAATTTCTTCAAACACAAGTATGCACACGTACATGCCAAACAGAAACGATTTTTTGACCGCGAGAAGAGTAAGATGGGCGGTCGCTACGGGCACAAAGACAGCACAACAGAGGAAAAGATTGAGGAGAGCCGTAAGCGCAGCCGGGGCATGGTTAAGAAACTAAAACCAATTAGTCACACTGAATACGTTTACGGTACATCGGCTGTGAAAGCTGCGTTGCAGAATTCTGAGCGTGCTGAAGGCCATTCCGAACTGTTCATTTTAAAGGGCATTCAGCATATTGACGACTCAATTGTAAAGCTTGCAAAGGAGCTCAAGGTTCCTGTTGACCGCGATGCACAGCGTCATGAGCTCAACACATGGACTGAAAATGGTGTACACAACGGTTACGCACTCAAGACACGACCGCTCAAGTTGCAGAGTGTAGAATCACTAGGACCAGTACAAGAGATTGATGATGTTGTTGAAAACCAGGCCCAGCAGCTGAACGACACAGTAACGGAGGCGACAGAGAAAGCTAATGCAGTAAATGATGTGGTTTCTGATGAAACTGCGATAGCTTCATCAAATCAGATTAAAACCGAGACTTCTGCTGCATCTGCTGCCGTAACAGAATCAGAGGAGCTTGTTGACGAAATAGAGTTTTTAGATGAAGAAGATTTGGGGTCGCACACGCCGCACAGCTTTACTATAAATCAGATCAATACATATAATGGGCGTGTCGAACCTGTGGTACAGGATGTTGTATCTCCCACAACAAAGACCAATGCCCTCGGCATATATATTGATCAAGTCACCGATCCCCACAACCTCGGCGCTATTCTGCGTTCGGCACACTTTCTTGGCGCAGATTTTGCCATAATGTCAGAACTGAACTGCGCAAAGTTGACACCGGTAGCCGCTAAATCTGCGGCAGGCGCCGTTGACAGTTTTAAAATTTTTACCTGCGATGCACCACTCAAGCTTTTTGAAAAGTCGGCAGCAGCAGGCTGGAACATTGTGGCCACGGTGCCGCCGGGTGTAAAATTGCCACATGCTAAGCGCGTGGCGCCCCGCGAGTTGGCATTGTTGGGTCTGGGTTTCAAAGATGAATTCAGACGAGGACCATGTCTGCTTGCGATTGGATCTGAAAGTGAGGGTCTGCGCAAGTCGCTGCTGAACCGGTGCACACATGTGGTGTCTATCCCGAAAACAGGCGGCACATCGGGCGATGTAGTGGACAGTTTGAACGTGAGTGTCGCAACGGCGCTGCTTATTTCGAACTTTATGTTAGCTTGAAACTAAGGTTACAACCCTTTGAGATCTAAGGCCAAGGTGGCTAGGGTAGATGAATAATAGAGTTAATTGGGTCATAGTTTTGACCAAGCATTTCAGTTAAATTAATTTGTAAATAGCTTGATATATGTGTACATACATTATTATTATTATTATTATTATTTATTATTATTATTATTATTATTATTATTATTATTATTATTATTATTATTATTACCAATTAATGTTTTATTCTTTTTCTCTTAATAATAATAGTAATGAGCTTTTGAGCGTCTTTGATCAGAGTTTAATATATACAGTATACTCATTTGTTTGATATGAAGATATATTTTTCGAGGAGAAACTTAGACAATGCGTTTTATACTTTTTGTGTTTGCAAAACTTAAATTCTATTAACTAAGTACTATCTTTAATTAGATACAAATGTCTAAAGATCAAGTAACCTGACAACAGGCATATCAAGCTTATACTATATATTTCATTTATACTTTTATCTTTGCTTGTGTTTGATTTATTTTTTTTTTTTAAAAAAAAAAAAAAAAAAAAAAACTAAAAGAATTTCTTGTGAAAATAAATGGACTGAATGTCTATGATTAATTAAGTGAACTTTGACAATATTGCCTAAAAAGAGTTGTATGACAATAAGTTTCTCCAATCTAAGGATACTATTCATGAAGACAGTGTATTGTCATATTTCTCAGCAATCTTTTGTAGCTTCAAACTGGTTATGGTCCTCTTGGGAGCTATTTCTAAATGATTTGTATTACTGAACGGAATCATCACTTGTAAATGTAGACAACTGAAAACAATATATTACATTTTTAAAATGTGCCCGCGACATCATGTCCAAATGTAGCTTCTTAAAAAAATGTATTAGGAATTCAATCTAAGAGTCCTACTTTGATACCGAAAAGGATCTTGAAACGGTAGGTCAGTTCTTAGACTTGTTATCGCAACTTCTTTGCTCATGGTCTACTTGATAATAGCAGCTTTCCGAGGTTTTATTGTGTGTCAATTTCTGGTGTTGATTGACTATGTGCTGATATATGCCAGGGTTTTTTTTTTTTTTTTTTTTAAGGCAAAACATTTTTCATGGAGAATTTGACTTCATGAAATGTCAAAATCACTAAAGTGTGCTGAAGATACTATTATTGAAATTTGATGAAGACAAGTGTTGTTAATTTCAATCTCTCATTCTTTGGATATCGTTGGTATGACTTATTTATGTAATTACGTGAGTTATGAGTATACTTTTCTCGATAGAACGTCAACCAATTGTTCTTACATCAAATGGTTGAATAAATAATATGAAAGCAAAGATAGATAGAAAATCTGTTTATTGTCCTTACATCACATAGTTACATAATTAAAATAATAATAAAAAAGACATGAAAGCAAAGATAAATTTTCATTTTTCTTTTGTGCAAGTTTTTGAAGCAAAAACATGATAGTAAAATTGAAAGTGATTTAATAGTCTTTAATGTTATTTTTATCAGTTAAATCATTTTTTGTTGTTGTTTTTTGGCGTTTATAGGACTGAGACTACTGACAATTTGCCCCACTAAATAACATGAAAAAAAAAACGCTTGATAATGATTTGTTAACTGACTTATAAAGCTGAATTAAGTATTTGAAATGAAACTATTAAATTTTATATTATACGTAATATGTATTTTTTTTTTTTATTTTTATATACGTACACACAGTATATGATTTAGTTTAAACTATTTAAACTAAAGATAGCTTGTTAGTTTCTAATTTTCCATGACATCAACAAGTTGGGATATAAAACAAAAAAAAAAAAAATTTAAACGGCTATTTTTTTTTCCCCTTTCCTTTTCTCGACCCGCATCTAACCTCACAGACTCTTATCTATTTGCATTTTATATATGGACTTAATTTTTTTTTTTTAAACAAAATCATGACATCAAGTAATGACTCTCTTGTTTATAAATCATCGGCTCGTTGGATCATTCTTGTTGGCGGCGGACATTTTGCTGGCAAGGTAAGTTTTTTTTTTTTTTTTCTAATTAATAGATCCTAGCTATACTGATTCTCTTATCGTTCAATGAAAACAAATCCCAAGTGACCACATCACATCCACCGCTTATTCGTTTATTTTCCAGTGCTAATTTTTAATTTAGAAATGCTTTTGTGAAAAAGTGATGTTGAAGCTTCAAGAGCCTAATCCGGTGTCGTCTACGCCGCGGCTTCCACTAAATATCCAGATCATTGATATGACAGATTACGAAAATCCCCTGGCTAAAAAGTCTATTCCCACGAGCAAAGTCTACCGCGAGGATAACTTTCAGTCTAATTATTACAAGCCTACGCGGTTTGACTTTGATAAGTTGAAGGCTGATATCAAAAACTATTCAGCACCAGCAGAGGAGAAGACCGTCAAATACATGGGTAGAGATATCATACCGCCGACGGTGCTGTTTGTGCAAGGCTTGTATGCGCTTTATGATCCAGAACTACGAGACATGGCATCAATGCGGATTTTTATTGACTTGGATGGCGACGTTAGATTGGGAAGATGGAGTAAGTTATTTTTACTATTTTTTATTTTTTTTTTGGTGGTTTATTAAAGTTTCGAGATACAGACTTGCTAACAAATGATTTTCAGTTCTTCAAGATGCGGGTGAAGATAAGGAAGTTTTCACAGCAATTCTCAACGAGGTAAGATTATGATTGCAAACCAAATTCAAAACAAGCATCTCTATTTTATTCTAATACTAAGCTTTTTTTTTTTTTATTTTGCTATCTAGTACGTTAACCATTGTAGGCCAGAAATGGATCATTTTATTCAAAGAACTCAGGAGCACGCTGATATTATTCTTCCAGGCGGTAATGAGCCTTCTAGTATCAAACTAGTCACTACGGGTGTATACGATAAAGTTCATTCTGATGTTGTGAATGAAATTCGGTCTGCGTTTCCTGGTCAAGAGGTCGAATCGAGCCCAGTTTTGCGGTGCCTGCACAATCAGGAACTGCCTTTATACATGAACCTGGAGAGTGATCTGCCTGAAGAACAGTACTACGATGTCAACTGAGGCTCTTTCATTTATAGGACATATAAACTAAATATCTATTAAATAAATATTTAGAGATTTTTTTTTTTTTTGCCTTAACATTTCTTGTATTAAATTTGTTTTATTTAGTACATGGTACTATAATTATAAATTGCAAAGCTTGATATATTTTAAGCAGCAGTCATTTTCCATAAATACATTATAAAACTCTTTTGAAATGCTATCAAAATAGGGCTGAATGGTAAAAAAAAAAAAAAAAAAAAAGTTATAACTGCGAAATCTGAGACTGTTGAAAATACAGTTGAATACGTTATTACGGAGTTTTTGTCTGCATCTTGTGTAGGGCGTACTTTCTTGAGTAAAAAATTCTCCCCCTTTCCCTTCCTTTCTCTAGGTACTTGATCTGGAATTCTCACTTTTAATATCAAGATAGGGTCTTGAAAAGGTATTGAAGTTTGTTTTTTTTTTTAACTTTTTTTTAAATCAATTTTTTTTTGCGGGTGGTTTTGCTTGATTCAAGCAGCGTTTTTAAGAGTTTTACTTGTGTGTCAATCCTTGGTACCAATCTATCAGTTGTCATGTACCTCAGGTTTTCCAACTTAGCACACGTAGTATTTTATGGAAAATTCAGCGCCATGAAATGTTTAAATTATCTAAAGCGCGTTGATAAGACTACTTTTTTAAGTCTCATAAGGACTGATGATTTTGAAATTTAATGCTTTTTTTGTGTATCTTTGTTATTATTATTTCAATTATGTAACTATGTGGTGTAAGGATATTAAACAGATTTTTTATCTGTTTATAAATAGATGAATAAATAAATAAATGAATAAATAAATGAATAAATAAATAATTAATTAATTAATTAATTAAATGTATTACATATTAAAACCAAAAAGCTTTTAGCCTTTTTTTAAAAAAAAAAGGCTTTTCACAAGTATTTAAAAAGAAAATAGATCAAGTAATGTAAACTTTGCCTAGATACCTCATTAATTAAAACTTTTACAAAGTTTTACTTTAAAACTGCCAGTTGAAAATTAAAAAAAAAAAAAAAGATTTTTTGGTTATTGTAGATTTTTTTTTCAAGTATTGTTAATTACAAGAATTTAACTTAGACTGATAACAAATATAACTAAATTTATCTGTTTTTATTTTCAAATGTTTAGATGATATAATAAACTGAATGCAAGTCTTTTTTTTTTTTGAATTGAAAAAAAAAAAAATTGGAATTGAAATTGAAATTTTATGGCTTGAGATAAATGAACAGAAAATCAATACTTCTATCAATTTTTTTGGACAATACAAATATATTCATCTTTTTTTTTCTTACTATTTCACGATCATTTTTTTTTGTTTTTTTATTATTTTTTGCAGCTTAAGTAGCTCTGATTATATGAAAAAAAAATATATAAATTAATCACAATTTTTACTCTACGTATCATATGGTATTTTGCTTGCAATATGATTAATCTCAATTTATTCTTTTTATAGCTAATTATAAAATGCAACTATTTGAAATCTTTCAAAAACCACTTTGGTGTATTTCTAATAGTTGCAAGAGTAGAAAAAATGGTTTTTCATACTAGTTTTAAGAGTACTATTTATTTTGTAGTGTATATATAAAACAAAAAAAAACAGTGTAAAAACATATGTATCAACTCTGATTAGTTTAAAGCTTTAAATATATTAATTGAGCTCTAAAGTTGAAGCCTTGAGTGTCAAGTTTCAAGGCTTTTAAAAGTAAACTAAATTTCTCATGCATTATGACAATATAAAAATATAACTAAATTTTTGTTTTTCTTTTTTTTTTTGATTTCCCCACAGTATTAAAGAAAAAGTCAAGCCGTGCACTACGTAATAATTGTAAAAAAAGAAAACGACCCCACTTTACATCTAAAAAGAAAAATGGAATGATATTATTGTTACATGGCATTTTTCATTTATTTCTGTAAAAAGAAAAAAAAAAAAAAAAAAAAGCACTTGATGGTCTACTTTGTTAACTGTGACAATTTTAATGCTGCCAAAATATCAATGCGTTATTTAGCTCTGTTTACACAATAGTTTATCAATCTCATGGTTACCAGTTATCTATCCTATCAATAGCGCCCGTTTTTATTTACAAAAGAAACACTATCATGGGGAAGGAAAGTGTCTGATGCGAGTATATTATATACACATCTGACGTTTTGTCTACAAACGGTTTATCTGTTTCAAAGTATCATTATTTGAAAAGCAGTTGCCATGATAAATCCACATTAATAGGCTCTTCTGTGGAAACAAGTTTAAATCAAAACGGGAGATGCTCGTCCTGACTTTTTTGTTTTTGTTTTTGTATGTTTAAACAGTTGACATTTTTTTTTTTTCAAAAAGCTTGGTACAAAAAAGAAAAAAGCGTTGGTGAATATTGCACTCTTTGAACATTGGCAATTGAAATTTCAGTAGTTTTTCAGTTGTTGTTGTTGTTGTTGTTGTTTATGAAATATTTCAGTTACATTTTACAGATTTAGAAAAAAAAAAAAAATTTTTTTTTTCATAATTTAATTGTTGAAAACCCAAAAACAACTTTATTTAAAAAAGTCTCATGTTCCAAGTGTAAAGTTTTATTTACTCCGCTTTTTTTTTTTTTTTTTTCCAGAGCGGCTACTTGATTAGGCGAAATCACATACATTTGAAGATCATGTGCCCCTAACCCACAGTGTTAATCTACTACAGTGCCAAATCAAAGGTTAATTTTTCAAATGTAAAAACAAAAAAAGATTTCAACTCAGCTAGAAACATTTTATTCAAAAAAAAAAACAGTCTGATCTTTGATTCTTTACTATGTAATGTACGTCTTGATTGAATAGTCAAGTTGAAAGAGTAATGTTACACTTAAAAAAAAAAAACATTACTTTTGCGTGTCTGTGTTAATTGACTCTTTTTATTTTGTTGTTGCTAATATGATTTTTTTTTGTTGTTAACATTACTATTGCTGTTTTTTTGTTTTTTTTTTTTCCTCTCTCTCTCTCTCTTTTTTTTTTTCTTCTTTTCTTCTCTTCCTCCTGCTGATTTTTTTCATCGCCTTAACCGTGATATTTTGATCCCTCCACGTATAATCACTCATCTGTCTCCATTGTAGCAATCTCTGTTATCTCTGGTGTTGTTTTTATCATTTTAACTTAAATCAACCCTGAAAACGTTGCAAATAATAAACCTTCAATTTAGTAGAACAAAAAAGTGATATTTTTTTTTCTTTTTGTCTTTCATTTTCTCCAGTTCTTCTCTAGGTACACATAACTCTCTAGCCCACTGGCATTATCTGCTACTGCTTTATTTCAGTGTTACGACCAAACCAAACCTCTCGTCCTTATTTTATTTTTTTTCTTGAACAAAAAAAAAAAAAAAATGATTAGAAAAAATTTTAGATTTCAGTCTTGCAGTTTTTCCTCTTCACTGCTAAAATCTGGCTCATCGCTGGCCTTATCTTATCCGAAACTATCCGCTGGTTCGGTTTCTTCTTCTTCTTCCACAAAATTTTCACAAAATTTTTTTCCATTTAAACCCACTGTTTTCTCCTCTTCTTTCTTTTCTTCCTCTATTTCTCTCTTTAACTCTTCTCACTCTACAAAAATGGCCCCTCTCACTGTCGACAAGCTTAACGAAAACGTAGTCAACGCCAAGTACGCCGTCCGCGGCAGACTCGCTCTTCGCGCTGAGGAGCTCCGTGACCAACTTAAGGCCCAGCCTGGCTCACTTCCCTTCAAGTCCGTCATCAACGCCAACATTGGTAACCCCCAGCAACTCGACCAGGTCCCCATCACTTTTTACAGACAGGTTCTTGCTCTGGTTCAGTACCCTGATCTTATCAAGAACCCTGATGTTGAACTTCTCTTCAAAAAGGACGCAATTGAGCGCGCTAAGACTCTCATGGCTGAGATTGGATCCGTCGGTGCCTACTCTCATTCCAAGGGTATCCCTCATATCAGAAAGTCTGTTGCCAAGTTTATTGAGCAGCGTGATGGCTTCCCTGCTGATCCTGAAAGAATCTACCTTTGTGCTGGTGCCTCTACTGGTGTTACTCAGCTTCTCTCTGCTCTTTCCACTGGTCCCTCATCTGGCTTCCTCATCCCCATTCCTCAGTACCCTCTTTACTCTGCTACCTTGACCCTTGTCAACTCTACTGCTGTTCAGTACCATCTTGATGAGAAGAATGGTTGGGCTACTAACGTCGATGAGGTTAGAAAGATTGTTGGCGCTGCCAAGGCTCAGAACATTGAGCTTAAGTCAATTGTTGTTATCAACCCTGGTAACCCCACTGGCGCTGTTCTCAGTGAGCAGAACATCCGTGATATTATTGATGTTGCTGCTGATGACCACCTGGTCATTATTGCTGACGAGGTTTACCAGGCCAACATTTTTGTGGGTGAGTTCATTTCCTTTAAGAAGGTTCTGCGTCAACTCCAAAAGGAGAACCCTGGTAGCAAGTACGACCATGTTCAGCTTGCTTCTATCCACTCTACCTCTAAGGGTATGATTGGTGAGTGTGGTCAGCGTGGTGGCTACATGGAACTGACAGGCTTCAACCCCGAAGTTGAGGAGCACATTTACAAATTGGCCTCAATCTCTTTGTGCCCTGTTGTCACTGGTCAGGTTCTGACTGAACTTATGGTTAACCCTCCTGCACCTGGTGGTGACTCATACGAGACCTTTATTTCTGAATACAATGGCATTTTCAACACCTTGAAGCACCGTGCTACCAATCTGTACGAGGCCTTTAAGCAAATGGAGGGAGTCGAGTTGCAAGAGCCCCAGGGTGCCATGTACTTGTTCCCGCGCATCACAATCCCCCAAAAGGCAATTGATGCCGCTAAGGAGCTCAACGAGGTTCCCGACGAATTCTATTGCTTACAGTTGCTTGAGCGCACTGGTATCTGTGTCATTCCTGGTTCCGGATTTGGTCAGGAAGAGGGTACTTGGCATTTCCGCACCACTTTCCTGGCGCCCGGCGACGATTACGCTAAAGATCTTGTTGCTTTCCACAAGGAGTTTATGGATAAATACAGAGATTAAGCGCCAGACCCAAAAGATTTTTTTTTTTTGTATTAAAAAAAAAAAAATTTTTTCGTTATAAATTATCACGTTAATGATCAACCAAACTATGTAAACATGTAAAAAAAAAAAAAAAAAAAAGATACATAATGTACTTTTCATAGTATGGGGGAGTGTTCCCTTTTGTTTTGGTACTTTTTTTGTTCAACTTTTAGTTGATTACAATTGGATGATTCATGTCTCGAGGCTACTGTCTTTTTTTTTTTTCAATTTAGTTGTTTACAAAAAAAAGTCAAAGTTAAAAACATGACAAAAAAAAATTACATGAAAAACTTTAATCTCGGAGATTCAACATTGGATTTCGGAAATTGTGTCCCTCTTACAAAAAATAAAAACACAACAAAGACGGAGGATTTTTTTTTTTTTTTAATTCGGAAAAAAAAAAGTTTAAAAATTTTTTTTTTTTTGGATCAAAAAAAAAAAAAAAACCTCTCGCGGGGGAGGGTTCTTTTACAGTATCAGTTAATTTTTTTTTTTTTTAACAGCAAGGGGTTAGCCTAAGCGAGAGGGCTCTTGTCTTTAATAAAATCGAGAAAATACATGTTTTTTTTTTTTTTACTATCGACACCACCAACCCACCTCGTTTGTCACTTGCCACTAACAGATTTAAATGAAAAAAAAAAAAAAAAAAAAAAATTGATTTTTTTGTATTATATGTGTGTGTGTGTCGGCCGTACCTGCCTCTAGGCCTAGTTTTTTTTTTTTTTATTATTATTCCGGTATCGGTCAATATGGAAACTTGCAAAGTTGACATGGAAAAAAAAAAAAAAAAAAAACCGTTAAGGGTTAGTGACCTCGAATTCCGTTTGTCTTAAAAAAACAAAAACCTGATGTTACTATAACTGTTTTTTTTTTTGTCAACTATATATTTACTAACAGAAAGAAAAAAAAAAAAAAAGCATACGTATAAATAGACTTGATAAACAGATTTTCTATATTAGACTTAAATTTATATATAATAAAAAAAACAAGATACTTGATTATATTTTTGAGTCATGAGTCAACTCATAAACAAAATTCAAAAAAAAAAAAAAAGAAAAAAAAATGAATGAATGTGATTATAGATTGAATCGAAAAATCTGGTTCTTGTTCCCACATGTTGTATATTTTATAACAAAAAAAAACGAATAGATATATATACAAATAATAAAACATTATAATTCGATACTTTCTCTTTTTATTATTATTATTATTATTATTATTATTATTATTATTATTATTATTATTATTATTATTATTAATTATTTGATAGCGCGATCCCTTCTGACGGCTATGACTTGTTGTAATTGATAAGTTTATCTGACAAGATTTTTTCGAAACTTCTAGCTTGGATAGCATTGACCGTAAACCTGTCACATATATATTCTTAGATTTGTATAGGTGAAAAATCAACATTGTACTGTATTGACTTTTGGCTGGTACATAACTGAAAAGCATTTAAAACGTTGCGTAAAAAAAGTGTTTTATCATTATCATTATTATCATTATCATTATTATTATTATTATTATTATTATTATTATTATTATTATCTGTGTACAATCTGCAAAAGAATTTAACTTGATGTATTTCTATTTTTTTTTATTGATTTATAGAATAGACAATGACTTATTATTCTACTCTCGTATAAATTTCTAAACTCGAGCTTTTATTTAAATAAAGAAAAGAAAAAAAAAAAGAGATAGAGAAGGGGGAAGGAAGAGGAGTGAAGAAAGAAATAATTAAAACGCTGTTTATGCAGAAAGAGTTATTAGATTATTGATCACAGTTTTTCTTTCATTGTGATGGTTTATTGTGCGAAAACATGCTTTAAAGCTGTGTTCAAAAAAATTGATTTTTTATTGAATGGAGTTTATATCATTACATCGTTATGAATATAGTATTCTATTTTCCGCTTTTTCATTTCTTTTTGTTTAAGATTCAAGCTTAGATGGCTGGCCACTGAGAAGAGTGAAAACATCAGCATTAAGCTTGTCACGGCCCTTGAGAAAGTCAAGCTCGAGGATGAACATGTACTCAACAATGTCACCACCAAGCTTGGCAACAAGGTCACCGGCTGCCTTAGCACTACCACCAGTAGCGATAATGTCATCAACAATAAGAACCTTTTGGCCAGGCTTGATCGAGTCAGCCTGCATCTCAAATGTATCTTGGCCATATTCCTTTTCGTAAACAGCACTTACGGTCTCACCAGGGACCTTACCCTGCTTGCGCACAGGCACAAAGGCAGCACCAATCTGAAGAGCAAGAGTGGGGCCAAAAAGGAAACCTCTAGCGTCAAGACCAACAATAACATCGACCTTACGATCGCCAATGCGCAGCTTAAGGCCATCAATCAAAAGCTGGAAAGCTTTGGGGTCCTGAAAAATGGGCAAGATGTCCTCAAACAAAATTCCCTTGGAAGGAAAGTCCGCGTACTGACGGAGCTTTCCACGAAGAACAGTCTGGATTTCTTGAAGGTTGGACATGGTGTATAAACTTTTTTCTTTTTTACTGATGACTTTGGGTTAACGGCTAAGTTGGTGGTTAGAAGAAAGAAATGGCAGTTTGCTACAGGTGGGAGATAAAAATTTTTCCGTTGTGACTTTGAAAGCCGTATACCAAATTTCGGTTAAACACGCTCCCTCATAAAGTTGAACTTTGATTTTTAAATTTTGTTTACAAAGTCAGATATACGATGTTTTATTTACCAATTCTACATTTTTTACTTTTCAATGTAATCAATTTTCACCCTCAAAACCATGGTACGCATTAACATTCTCAACACAGAGATCACAAACTTCTTAGAGACCAAGCTCTACGATGAGGCTATTAGCGCTATAGAATATTACTTGTTTCTCAATGCCCCTGACGAAATCAAGATTCCGGGTCCTGCACACCTCAGACTACTACTTTCTTTGGCACTGTTGCCCGAAGCACACCTAACTTCCACAGAGACTAACTTAAGAAGTCAGCAGGCGTCACTTGCAACACGTGCTATCAACGTGCTCAACTCTATCAAGCAGTTAGCCAAAGAAAATGACGAAGTACAGCAGGTGCTATTTGAAATCATTGACCTACCTACTTCAAGTGATCGCAGTGGGCGCCGTCGATCTCGACGCCTTGACCCGGATTTTACAAGCTACATTCCGTCAAATTACCTACCTGATTCTCAACAGGATCTCGAAAATGATAGCGATAACAAAAGTATATATTTCAATAAGGATGGTTTTTCTGCTGACAAGGACATTTCCTATCAAACACAAAAACAGAAGGCTGCCGAGATTGATGGTTTAATCTTCTCAGATGATGAGAATGATGATGAGGGGGATGAGTACACAGATCAGGCACTTACAATTGAACCTGATCAGATACTTTTTACGTGGTCGAGCCATACAAAATCATGGGACCTGATTGAATGGATACTGCTTTATTCAACAGTATCAACAGATTTTTACCGAAACCGGTTCCGTCAGCTGCGGCCGGTGTTACTATTTTTGCTTGACTTGCTAGTAAATTTTGACAAAGGTTTATCAAAATTGAATGAAATGGTGCCACATTGCTCGTCGATACCGAGCATCATTTTCTGTCACTGGACCGACAACAAGTTTGAATATTTGTGCGGCCAGTTCAATCATTATCTTAGCAATGTCGAAAACCAAAATCCACATTCAAAGCTAATTCCCAGCATAGAAACATCAGTATCAAACTCACAGACTGCTACAAAGCGAGCGGCAGATTTTGACGACAATGAGCTGAATTTGTTACACTCAATTGACATTCGTATGACTCTGTTTTCACGTGTGCAGGAATGTTTCCCGACAAACCAGAATTCGTCAGGACTAAGAAAATTTCAGCAAGAATGCCTACCGTACTTACAGAGGTTATCACTTCCTTGCAAGAGTGCGATGGATCCAGATCCACTGCTTCTTGCTGCTTGGGCAGGACAGTATAAATTACCATTTAATGCAGAGGGCTTTGACGATCTGACCAATGATCTTGTTCTTATATTATCATCAATTCCTAAAATCAACAAACGCGCGCAAGGCAAGAATACTCTTCAAGAATACTGTCTTGCAGTACAATATTTTCTTTCTTATCATCTCGAATTTCTTGCGGATGCGGGTCCAGAGTTTTCAGAAGCATTTATCTCTGCTTACAAGCGAGGTAGAACGGCACGGACTGAATGTATAAAGGAGTTTGCGCTAGCTGAGGCCGAGGCCGAGGAGTGTATCCGCATGGAAAAGATAATTTACGCTACGCTAGTAAGCTGTCTTGCAGGTTAAGGCTTTAGATATTTATACTATATGTATATTCATTGTTACAAGTGTATATACATATTTTAGCTATAAAAAAACATATAAAAATGATATAACGTGTCTGGACGGAACTTAGTTGCGGTTCCGTAAAGGCATTTGTTGGTTAACTATTAAATCATTTAATGCTATCGAGCTCAGTAAAAAAGGTTGCTCATATAATTATATGCCTTTTAAACCAAAATCTAACTCAAATCATACCCTTTCCTTTATTTTTATTTTTTCTTTATCTCTTTTTTCCGGTTAATTAATTGATCTACATCTCAGCTACACTTTTCATCTATTACTCATACCTCGACAAAAAATTGCATGCCATCTAAAGACTTGTCCAAGAGCATTATATCGCCACCGCCACTGGCACACTCACCTAAAGTGGCGGGTCCAGTTGTAGAGCTCACACCTGAGATGGCCATTGCGGCTAGCCGTCGACGGGTTAAAAATATGGAATCCAAAGCATCACTAAGACGGCTGTCGGCCAGCTTTATAGACCCGCAACCATCATCGCCTCTGTTGTACATGGAAATGGACCAGCCGTCTATGCTGAAGTTCAAACCTGCTTCCTTTTCATCCGACCCAACAGTTCTTGAACCTATTAATTTAGCAGATGATACAATAAAAGAGGATATACAATCTGTGTCGCACCCTGCATCAGTGAAAAATTCTCCCATCGAACCCTCAATGGAATCTGCTCTTGCTGCGGATACGCCTTCTGAGAGGTGTGATACAAATCATAATAAGCAGGAACAGAAAGAAACTCCAGATAAGTTGAAGAGAAATTCTTGGTGGTTTTGGTCATCTCCAATGGAAATTACGCCTGTAACGATGACAACGACGACAACGTGTGTGACGACAACGACAACAATGACCACGACCGTAACGCATAGAACCACAACAATCGCCCCTGTAATCACGGCTAATAATACTCTGCAGAGTGTCGGCGCCGGCGAAATTGTCAATAAGTCGGAAGTAGAACTCCCGGTGGAAAACCCCCATGAATCTAACAGCCCCACCAGCGCTACACCTGTCAATTCCATATCAAATACAATCAGGTACTGGGGTTTGGGTTGGTTCTACAACAGTTTAGAGTCCTCGTCAACTTCCCCAGAAAACTCCCTCGTTAATCCTAAAGCTTGTGAGAAATCATCATCTGCACACCCAAAGATAGAAGAACTCGTTGACAACGAAGACACTCAGCAGAACCCGAAACGAGCCATCTCATCAAATAGCATATCTTCTCAGCGTCCACTAAAACAGAGCATGACGATAGCAGACATGGATATCAAACCTAAGGCTAACAACGGCAAGCTCCAGCCACAGCAATTGTATCAGCAGCAACAGGATGGGTTATCATCTTCAGTATCATCGACAACGTCGACACGCAAAAAATCAATATGGGGCGGCTTATTTCAGCAAAGCAATCAGTCGTTGGATCAGTTATCCTCGGATCCGCCCATTTCTGTATCTAATATTACAGAACCCAACTCAGTGTCGACAGATTTTGTTGACCATACTCCAGACCAATCTGATACAGAATCAAGAAAATTATCGCAATCAAAATCACTTCCACCAGCATCTGGTGCCAATGCGACCACATCTACTGCTAATGGCACTAAGAAACGTAAAAAGTCAGTCGACATACTGCGTCCCAATCTTGTGCTGCCTGCTTTGGAGGACAATTTTCCTATTTACTCAACGACAAGAACGTTTAAAAATTCTTTAAAAAAATTTACAAACTTGTGGTTTGCTGGTAAAAACAACAGTGCCACAAAAAACGACAGTATTATCTCCAACGAATCTAATCTTTCGACCGCCTGGACCAACCCGGGCAACTCTGAGAGTCAGCATTTATATCGTAGTTCAAACCCCAAACAAGTTTCGCGGGTAGTCGTTGTCGGTGTGCATGGCTTTTTTCCTATGAAAATGCTGCGGTCGTTTATTGGCGAGCCCACAGGCACGTCACTAAAGTTTGCGACTGAAGGTGCGCACGCATTTGAAGCTTATGGGCGCAAACATGGTATGGATATTGTTGTGGACAAAATATCCTTAGAGGGTGAGGGTAAAGTACGGTCGCGTGTTGATAGTTTATACAAGCGATTACTAGAGTACACCAAAATTATTAATGGTGCTGACTGTGTTTTTTTTGCTGCCCACTCTCAAGGTACCCCCGTTGCGGCACACCTGCTGGCCCGTCTCGTTGAAGACGGATATGTTGAAGGTAAAGTTATAGGCATGGTTGGTATGGCCGGCATATCGTTAGGCCCATTTTCTGGGCTTGATCAGACGTTTATGGTACGCGCTTATTCATCTATCGAAAGCTCGTCGCTCGGAGAGCTGTTTCAGTTTCAAGATCCAACTAGCGTTCACTCGCGTAAATATGTTGAAGCTCTACGTACTATCATTGCACACAATGCAAAAATCGTATTTGTGGGCTCAATTAACGACCAAGTTGTGCCGCTATACTCTGCTACTTGTATGCATGTCACGCATCCAAACATTCTACGTGCAGTGTATGTTGATGGAAGCAGCGAGGTGTCCCCTGAATTTATTTCAAACCTGGTTGGTCTAGCTCTGCGACTTAAAAACGTGGGATGTTCCGATCACGGGCTTATTAGAGAAATCAGTGCATCACTTGCGGGCTCACTACGTGGAGGTGGTCACTCACGTATCTACGACGAACAATCAGTGTATGAATTAGCTATACGTCACTTACTTGAAACTACAGATCCAGATCCTGCGTTGCCTGTTCTTGTCGACACCGACTTTCAGGTGCCATCACGCACAAACCACAACCCATACCTATTGCCGTGGAGTCTTCATGGCATGTTTACCGAAGCAGCGGCCCGTACACGCCTTCGCCCTGCTCTGGATGAACTCATCCGTGAGTTTCGCGCCTGGACTCCCGAGTCCAAGGCACTCAAGGACATCAAGTATCGTCTCAGTGCCGTTCAGGCTAAACTTTAAAACTGAGTCCACGGTTGCGCAGTTTAAGTGGGCTGATTTGGCGGCCACCCGGAAAAGAGCCAAAACTACTGCTGGTGCCTGGCGCTCCCAGCTTCGGTCCGTCTAGTTTGCTATTACTACTGTTGTCGTTGCTATCCTTACTAATAGTTTTGTTATTATCATAATTATCATTTTCATTTCTCTTCTCTTCGTCTTCATCAGTGTCGTCTTCGTAGAGTCGGAGCTTGGTCGAGGTGTGAAGCTTGCGCCGTTTCTTGCGCGGTGCAGGCTGTGACTTGAGCGGAGACGCGGCTTTGTTAGAAGATGCCCGCTTTGTAGCACGTCTCGTAGGCTTTGTGGTGGAAGTTGTTCTAAGATCAGCAGACATGTCATCATCAAAAAGTGAAAACGACCGTGGTGCCTTTTTACCTCTCTTGTTTTCAACACCAGAGGTATTAATAGCGGGATTAGGAGTGGTAGTGGTGGTGGCAGTATGACGCGATGATATGGATGGCGAAGATTCTTTGTTTACATCTGTACTGGGCTCCCGTCTTTTGCGTGAGAGAAACGGCGTTGTCGAAAATGATTGTGACGGCATTGCGTTACTACTGGTTTTGTCTTTGTTGGTACCCAGTGTTTCTGCTGTTTCTGCTGCTACCATAGCAGTCTTTGTAGGCGGAGCTTGGAACCGCGTCAGTGGTGGCGGAGTATCTATCAGGGAAGTTGGAGCAGCAGCTCGTCTACGGCGTTTTGGTCCACCCTCCGCCGCTACAGCACTTTGCGCTGCAGCATCAGCTTTCTTTTTCAATTTGGCCACTCTTGTAACAGTAGCTTCGGTTTCCTGTGCTGCGGCCACTGCGGCAGCCTTTGCCTTCAACTTGTTGATCTCAGTTTTAAGTCGCCGCAGCTCAGCATCTTGTTCCCGCACTGTTGCATCGCGAGCCGCAATCTCGTCATTTGCCTTGTCTAGATCTCGTTGTAACTGTGCAATTTTATCAGCCTCTAAATTTTTCGTTGTTTTTGTTGTATTAGTAGTTTTTGATATCACTGGGGATGATTTATTAGTAGTTTCTCGTTGTGCTTGGCTGCGTTCATACGCGTCCAACTTGTCCCGGGAATGTTCAGCTTTTAGCTCACGGCTTTCTATCGTAAGCTGCATACTACTGGCAACTAACCCGTGAATCACAGTATCAACTTTTCGTAGCTGCGCATACAAAGTAGCCGTATTGAGTCCTGGCTCAGTGGTTTTTGACTGTTTCATCGAAGATACTGTTGTCGATTTTGACGTGGATCGTCTGTTAGATTTATTGGCCAACGTTTTAGAAGTAACAGCAGTCTTCTTTGGCGCAATCTTTTTTTTCGCACCAACATTAGTGCTGGCTGATCTGTTGTAATGAGTATTTAGCTTGTCCATTAGTATCGCTGGACTTGGCTCATTGTCGTCATTAGCTTTCTGGCGACTTCGGTCACGGTAGTTGATCCTCGAGGTTTGAGTCTGTTCATTACACACACAAAAAAAAAAGTTAACATAAGGACATAATATGAAATAAAAATAAAACAAACGAACCAGTTAATAAATAACAGAGACATTTTACGTACACGATTCTTAGGCATTGTGTTTTTTTCGGTTCAATAGGTCGATGTATTACTTTTCTTTTTAAGTAGGAAAAAAAAGATATGGTAGAAACGGGGAAAATGTGTATATATTTGTAAAGTCGCGTTTAAAAAGACGTTGCAGAAGCGTAAAAATTTTTTTTTTATTTTTGGAAAATCCAAAAAACAAAAAAAAAACAATGAATAAATAAATAAAAAAGGAGTGAAATTAGGAAAATAAATTGATGTTAAAGATGGTTAATTTTTGTTATTTGACACTTGCCAGATGCATATTTGATTTAATATCAAATTACCATCACACTATCATGAAGGGGAAAAGGTGCAAAATAAAATTAAAAAAAAAAAAAAACGCGACGTAAAACGCGTAACTAAAAAATAAAAATAATAAATAACAATAATATAATAATAAAATAATATAATAATAATAATAATAATAACAATAATAATAATATAATAATAATAATAAATAATAATAATAATAATAATAATAATATAATTGGCTACACTGAAGAAATTATTTAATACAACAAATCACAAATATGTAAATAAAAATATAAAATAACTATCATCTTCAGATTACCATAAAGACTGCTATTATTTTATTTACCGTTTCACAATTTTTCGCTTGAATCATTTTTTTTACACCTTAATATTGCCCGAATTGACTGAGAATTCTCGTCTCCAGCTGTTAATCAGCCAGAGACTTCCTAATAAAAACATCTCTTTCAAATAAAAAAAAAAGTCGGAAAGTGATAATCCACAATAGTTCTCGTATGTATTCTTTAAAAAAAAAATCATTAACAGCGGTTTTTATCCAAGAGATTAAAACTTCTTGGTTCTTCAAAAAGATATATTAAATTGTAGCTTTAGGTTTCTTTTCATGAGTCGCACTGAGAATCTCAGTACAGTTGGTTTTATCCATTTGTTTTTTCTTCCAAACTTGTTTTCTTGACAAGACACCTCGCGAAACTAAAATAACGAGTCACGTGCGTCACAGAAAAAAAATTTCATCACCATCAGCTGCCCTAGTATGGGTGGCCGTATATTTTTCACCAAGGGTCGGGTCGAGCAATTCTTTTTATTTTTCTTTATCATGAACGGATGTCCATGATTATTTGTCATTGCCTTATTTGGTGAAACAGGTATTAAATACCATGATACAGCCATTTTTTTGTTGAAATACTTTATTTTTTTCTCACTACTTTTGGCAACATAAATAATATCCTGCATTCTGGGAAAACAAATAATTTCTATTTTGCATTTTAATAACTATCGTTTGTTTTTTTTGTTTTTTTTTAGCTATCAAAGCTTTAGTAATATACTGTTGCGAAAATTCCTGTAATGAAAATTGAAATAAATCAAGCCTCGGTATAAAACCTTGTCTATTCACAAACGTAATCTTTTTATAACTTGGTTTAATTGCATTTTTAGTGCATATATAAATTTCCTGTAAACTGGATTAACTATATGAAAATAGACTATAATCACATAAGTGACAGACTAATTGCAGAGGTTTGGAAGTTAAAAAAAAAATGTCAGATGATTGTTTTTATTTTTCAAACTTGGCAAATTTATTAATGTTTCTTGCTGTTAATAATTCAATGTATCCAAGTGTTGTAATATTGACAGTGCTAAGAGCAAAACAGTAAAATTTTTCTTTCTATTATTGTTTCTCGAACAGATTCAATCCATGGTCTTCTTTATAGTAAAAAAGCGAACGGCTCCCCCAAGTTGCAGCTGAAAGATTTCTACATAAACTGACAAATGAAGTTAAAAATATATGAATTTACGTGTATAAATATACTTTTACAAAATCAATTATTCTTTGAAAAGGGTTTAGACGGGGATGTACAAGTTAGTACTCATAAGTATCGCTTTTTTTTCACAAATAACATATTGCAGCTATATTTTATTATCATTATTTTTTGACACTTTATAGGTCACTTTTAACTTTTTGTTTTTTTTCAATTTTATATGGGCTTTTATTATCACCACTTTAATTCAATGACCCTTTTTTTTTTTGGACTACTCCAATTGTATATGAAATCAAGTAAAACAATATGTATATATACATATTATTTGTCTTAAGCCGATATGTTGAACGCTGATTGATGATTACTTTTAACATATAAATCAATAAATTATTCAAGGAAAGCATAAACTACAATGTAATATGCAAGATGATTTTTTCACAGACTCAAATTACTGTCATCAGCGGAACTTGAAAGCGTACCATATTTGCCAAATTGGCGATCAGCCCTCCATCGCAAGCATGTATGGTATGATAGGGACGTAAATTTCAGCTGTGACTCTACTAAGTTCTTCTCCTAAACGGGATTCTTGCTCAAAAAGAAAATTGTTTTCAACCAAATTATATTTTTTTTTAAAAAAAAAAGGGCCTCCTTTTTGTTGTATCCGAAATAAGCGAGTGAAATTAGTATAATTTCAAATAAACTGTAGAAAAATAATCAAGTCTCAAGATCTCCTGTCAGTGGTCGTTTGAAAAAAAAAAGCCTAAGATTTCATTCCTCATCTAGAATTTTACAAGTACACGAATTTGCGTATACTCTAGAATAATTCAATTTTATTAAGGGTTTTTTTTTTTTTTAAGATTAATTAGAACTTCAATTTTTACTTCACAATGTTTTTGTTCAGTTTAAAATTCACATTTTAATTACAATTTGTTTTTTTTTTGTTTTTTTTATCATTATTATTATTTTTTTTTTTTCTTCCTATTGTGTGTTAACAGAAACAAGAAATTTTAAACGAGCAGTAACTCACAAAATAAGACACTTGCTTTTATACCTTTCAAAAGACACAAAACTGATGACAAAAAAAAAGGCCTTTCAACTAGCAAAATCAAAAAGATTATATCACTGTTTTTTATGTCATTGCTTTCGATTCAAAAGTATTCCAGATCACACAGTTGACCATTATCAGGGAATACCAGGCAACGTATAGTTGATAGTACCTGCTATTTTTTTTTTCTTTTTATCTCCGCGTTTCAATTTGTTCTCGCCTTGAATTTATTGTCCGTGGGTAGCTGACAGCTTGCTGCTTGAATAAAGCATATGCATTATGCACGGCGCCGGCGCCCAACTTAAAATGCGACCTTTCTTTTAATTCTCAGTAGCCCTGAGCCCTTTCAGTCTCTACTAAGCGAGCTCTGGAAAAACTATTCAACCCAGACAATACGTGATTACTGGTCGATGTGTCTTAGGCACAAAAGGTATCAAAGCTATTGTCATCTCGAGTATATAGTTATATATTCAATTGACAACCTGCAAAAAAAAAAAAAATCTTTTTTCTTTAATGTCCTTTATTTAAAAATCCACTCACGTTTCTAAGATTCAAAAAATATCACAACTTAAGCGAAACAATCTGGGTAAATTCAATAATTATTTTACTGTTCAATTCAGACAAACTTTGGTTTCACTAGTTTATTTTACAAAATATTACGCAGCTGTGCCGATCTCTTTATTGTCAATTCCTATTTTATATCACGATACTGTTAAAAGTGACAGGAAAAATTTCCAGATTAAAAAAAAAAAAAAATTGAAATAATTCTGTTGTTGATTAAATAACTAGCCAATTCTGTTTCTTCATTTCGTCCAAAGCCTAGAACGCCATCAGCAGCACGACAATTTCGGACAGGATTTGCATTCAAATTTTCTCAATCTTATACGTCTTAGTTCCTGTTCTAATATAATTTTTTCACTTTAAACTCGCGATCTCTGCAACAAACCGTCTGTAGAAATTATCATCGTGCATTAGCTGAAAACTAAATAAAAACAAGCAGTACACGAAGTTTACAACTTGTTCAAGGTTCACACCATCATCATATTGTCATACTTTATACAATATATCTACTTTAACTTAAAATTATTTAGTATAAATACTGTTTGTTTGCGCGCCTTATTACAATGTCTCTTTCTCAAGCCGAGTCATTTTTTGAAGATAACTTTCCCAGTAGTACTCTTTCGAATCAAAAGCAACAGAAAAAAATGGGACAGTATCCAAGTACACAACAACCGCATTACAGTCTTGCAGTCTTCCAGAATCAGCCAGATGTACTCACGCCGATCGACCTGACCATCTCAGGTCAGTTCCCGTCGTACCTTGACGAAGGCGTACTTTACCGTACAGGTCCTGGATCATTTTCTGTTCCATTTGACAACGCTGAGGGAGAGCTCGCCGTAAACCATTGGTTTGACGGATATACCCAAAACCACCGTTTCGCGTTTTCGCGCCGCCGTTCCCCCTACCACGATGGCGGAATGGGTCCTGTTAGCGTCAAGTACAATTCAAGACATTCAACTGACGCACGCAAAGAACTTATTGCCCGGCTGGGATATGAACCCACCAGTGGCTTCGCTCAAACACGCCCGCCCCGCAAAATCTTCGGACCACAAGGGCCACCGCCTGCTATTGCGTATCTCTTGCAAAACACCACCATCTTGCAGGATCCCGACGTGTCCCCACCTCCGCCCGCACTACTTGCTGCCGCACAACAGCTTGGTCAAATCCAGCCTCCGCCCGCCAATCCCGCACTTCCAGGAAATCCTGAGGAATACAACGTCGGTGTTACAATTCAACCAAATTGGCCTGGCGGTAGCGCCAACGATTCGGACTTTGCTCTCGTCACACGTACCGATGCCAATAAGCTGCAGCGATTTGACCCTGTCACGCTTGAGCTTCTCGAGTCTTTCACATGGGCGCGGTTCGACTCACGCCTCAAAGGACAAGTTACTGCATCACACTCACAAGTGGATCCAAAAACTGGCGAGGAGTTTAACTTTAATCTTAATCTCGGTGCAAACACGACGTACGATATATTCAAAATCAGTGAGGATGGAAAAAAAGTTACCATTTTAGCTAAAATTGGCGGTGCACCATCCTGTTACTTGCACTCTCTCTTTTTGACCGAAAAATACGTGATTTTAGGCGTCTGGCAGGCTGTGTATAAGTACGGTGGTCTTGGTATGGCGCTTCAGGGCAACATTGTTGACTCTCTCGAGAAACGCTGGAACCCGAATCTCCCCGCGCTCTTTTACGTTATTGACCGTACCGGTAAAAAGGGTCTTGTCAAAACATTCAAGGCACCTGCTCATTACTGCTTTCACACTATTGGCGCGTGGGATGATGAGAGCACGGGTGACGTTGTTCTCAACTTCTGTAAGCTTGATGACAATAGTGTAATCTGGAAATTTTCTCTTGATAACCTGCGCTCCTTACCTCAGAATTTCATGCCCCAAACTGCTTATTATGCTCAAGCACGACTGCCGGGTGTGGCTAACACGACGACGATACCAGGCCCGCCTGCAGACGTCATCTTTACAGCTGAGGGCAGCAAGTTCGACAATATCGAGCTGCCACAGATCAATCCTGCTCACCATCTCAAGCCGTTCCGCTATGTTTTTGGTATTCATACAACCAACCCGTACGAACTCCCATTCCATGGACTGATTCGCTACGATACCCTCACAAAACAGTCGCTTGTGTGGGCGCCCGAAAAGGTCATTGCGGGAGAGCCTCTGTTTGTTCGCGACCCATCCTGTGGCCCCAATGCGTCACCAGACACTGAGCTTAACGGTGTGTTACTATCCATGGTATACGATGCCAAAGTCAATGCATCTGCTCTTGTTGCCATTGATCCACGAACCATGCGCCAGGTTGCTCGTGCTTCCATGCCCCGCGGCGTGATCGCCGATATGGGCTTCCACGGCGCATTTGCCAACGAGTTCTATCAGCCTTCACAGAAATAATATCTTCAATGTTATTATTCTGCCTGGTCAATGAACTATAAGTATAGAATCTAACAAATGTGATCTGAACAGCTACGTAATTACACAAGTAAAAATATTTCTACGAGTACAATTATACGCCATATTTTTTGTCTTTCTCATTTCCTATTTGATCTCAACCCTTACCTTTTTTCTATTAAAAAAAATTAATTTGATATTTTTATATGACGAAAAATAAAGCAACTACCTGAAGTCGCTTTTTAAACTGTATGTCTCCCCAGAGTTGATCCCAGAGTAATTTTTACATGATATGTACATCCAGAATTATAGACTAGCAAAGTAAAAAAAAAAAATAAAAAAATAGAAAATAAAAAAGACCAGTTGATTTAGTTGTTTTTTATAGTTCACTTTATATTTTATTCGTTAAGGACATTATCACAAAAAAAAAAAAATCATGTACACGAGGGTTTAAAACAGTGCGGCGCTCTAATTGGCTGAGGTAAAAGGCTCGCATACTTAAATGGAACCGTTGGCCTTCAACTTCTCAACAAGCTCCTCGGTAGAACCGACAATAACACCAGCTTGGCGCGTCGGGGGGTAGTTGACGGAGACAGTCTGAAGGCGGTTAGTGATATCGACGCCGAGGTCAGCAGGCTTGACGGTAGTCAGAGGCTTCTTCTTGGCCTTCATAATGTTAGGAAGAGAGGCGTAACGGGGCTCGTTGAGACGAAGATCAGTGGTGATGACAATGGGAAGCTTGGAAGTGATAGTTTCCTCACCACCGTCAACTTCACGAGTGACGGTAACCTTGTCACCCTCGATGACCACCTTGGCAGCGTTAGTAGCCTGAGGCCACTTCAAAAGACCAGCAAGAATCTGACCAGTCTGGTTGGAGTCGTTGTCAATAGCCTGCTTACCAAGCAAAACAATGTTGGAATTGTCTTTTTCAACAACCTTCTGCAACAGCTTAGCCACGGCAAGAGGTTCGGGGGCCTCGGCCTTACCAATGTCGACCAAAGTAGAGGTGTCGGCACCCTTGGCAAGTGCAATTCTAAGAATATCCTGAGCCTTGGTAGGGCCAATTGAGACGGCGTGAATGCTTTCGACAAGACCCTTGTTGCCCTCCTTCAACTTAACAGCCTCTTCGAGGGCAATCTCGCAGAAGGGGTTGATGCTGAACTTAACGCCCTGGGTTTCGATACCAGTATTGGTCTTGTTGACTCTGGGTTTGACGGAGGCGTCGATGACACGCTTAACAGGAACGAGGACGCGGAGAGACATTATGCTAGAAAGTATGGGATGAAGAGAACTGATTAAAGAGCGGAACTCTGATAGATATGAAATAAAAAATAAAATAAATTAACAAAATTTGAAAGGAAAAAAAAAAGAAGAGGAGTTCAAGTTTTTGAAATTTTGAAATTTTTTATGACTACTTTTGCCAGCATTTTGCCGAAGTCTTGCCTTAGGGTAAGGGCCGCCCCGCCATCAATAACAACATCCAGACACAATTATCCTGGAGGTTTCCCGGACCTCCTCGAAAAAAAGGATCTTGATGATCACCAATATAGCCAGCACAGGCTGGAAAAACACGGCAATTTTGATTTTTTTTTTTTTGTTATTGAAAAAAAAAAAAAAAAAAAAATTGAGAATAAATAAGAATTAAAAAAAAAAAAAAAACATAGGTTTTATTTGCTATTGACATAGTATCGTGGAACCGACGATTGTTAATTCCCACTTTAACGTTGGCATCTACTTTGCATAATCAGCGTTCCGGTTCTGTTCATGTCGCTGCCGCATACTCTCTATCCGCGCTTTCAGCTGCAAAGTCACTTCGGCCGCCCTTTTCCAGTTTGATTCGCTGTCATTTGCGCTCCGTGCACTTGTATCTTTCCGGAGTCCAGACAACCCGCTTTGCCCTGTTTCTGATGCCGCTGATGTGCGCACGCCTCCAGCACTACCAATGCTATTTAGAAAATTACTGCCACCACTATTAGCACTATAGCTTGCGGTCTTCAGTCGGTTCGTACCTATAGGTCCCATTAGTGACTCACGTCTCGCCCTGAGAGTTGACCGATCAGCAGGCTTTCCTGATGATTCGTGCACCCTCGTTATATTTGTCCTCAGCGACGATGGTGAAGTTGTTAGTAACGGCATCGTTACAGCACCCGATACTGTAGGCATGATGGAAGAAAAAGTATTTTTTAACGGAGACTGAATGTTGCTCTTTGACGCTTTCTCGATTTCGCGCTCTAGCTGTGCAATACGCTCGCGTGCCAGATCCAAATCTGACCTCATCCGCGTCAATTGCGTATCCCGACTCTTGATAGCAAGAATATTTTTTGTGTGCTCATCACCCAGTTGTGAGTTCTTCGTTTGTAATTCGTTAATCTCTTGTATCAGGCGCAGCTTCTCAACGCCCTCTTCATGTTTTTGGCGCTTATGTGCCTCACGTTCGGCCTCCCACTCCACTCGGAGCGTACGCAACTGCTCCAGTTCAGCTTTTTCTGCTGCTGATAGACCTTGATCAATCACTGATGCAGACTTCCCACTTGCCAAAGACTACAAATTTTAGTTAGTGTCCGTGAATCTACCAATAACTGATTTATGAATCACAATAGTAAATGTAAAAAATAAATATGACTTACCCTTCCCGTGAGTCCTCTGCCTTGTAACATAGGCCGCTGATGAACAGACCTTGTAGGAGTTGTAGGTCTGTTAAATCCTGTTTTTGGAGGTGGTGGTGACTTAGGCGCATTTTCCAGCCGCCGCCGTGACGTGTTATTAGGTAGTTCTGCATCTCCTGCCAGAGGTCGCTTTCTGGAGTTTGTCGGTAAAGTTTTTCTGGGCCCTTTGCTCTCTTTAGTTGATCGACCTGAGCCAGAGACGGTACCAGCCTTGACTTTCACCTCCGCAGTTTGAAAGTATTCCTTAATTTTGGCCCGCTTGATATCGTCGACGGATTCCAAGTATGGATTAATTACACGCTCGCCCGCAAGCTTCATCACTACGCCCACAACTTCAGCAGCACTACTTCGAACAGGTTCCTGTGTGTCTCCTAATAATTTCACAGTTGCTTTTGTGATGGATTTGATTTCGTTGGGTTTGGGCATGATTTTTGTAGTCGAGAGACACTGTGTCAGAAATTTCAGTGTTTCAATTCTGACCTGTGGGGTCTTGTGCTTTAAAAACTCCAATGTTTCATCAAGAATCTCTGATAGTGTAGTGCAATTGTAGACTGCAAACAAAGCAGCTCGCAGAGCTTCCGTAACGTGCACTTTTTTTTCCTTGAGTCTTTCGAGCATGGGACTCAGTACAAATGGTATGTACCTAACAAAGTCCCGTCGTAGTCCTTTTGCGAAGCACTCAATTATGTTTGCAGCAAGTGATGCAACCTGGATATTTGCATCCTTCATACATTTTGCGAGCAATCGTATTAAGTCACCATAGTCGTCATGTTTGATGCGTGGTACGTTAACCATAGGGTAAACTTCCTCAAGCACTTCTTTTCTATCTTTCCATTTGGATGATGCAAGACGAGTTGAAAAATCTGCTGGAATTTTGCTGGTAACTTCAATAGGTTCGATCAAATCAAGCATGCCGCTACTGTCATCTTCTTCGTTAACATCTTGAATGATACTTTGATCTCTTGTTGAAATACCCTTAACTTGCTGTATGTACATAGTTTTTTTCTGAGACCGCAGTAGTCTTTCTTGCTGGGGGATCTGTCCTTTCACCTTCTCAAACTCTACTTCCAGCTCTTTCTGTTGAACAGGCTTGAGTGTAGGCAGAACAGCGTTTTTTACGTCGTCGCCAAGCCATCTATACAGCTCTGTAATAAGCGCAGTAGCTTCTTTTCGCACATTACGATCTGCGTGTGAAAACAGCTTTGGCAGTAATTTGACCACGTCTTTTGCTGAAACTGTTGATGTGCCAAACAACCTGAAAATTTCTGTCAGAGCGCTTGTCGCGCCGGCTACAAGCTTTGGCATCCGGTGGCTTAAATATGGTAGTAGCTCTTCTATAATAGGGTCTGGAGTATCTAGTTCTATAAACCACAATAGTCCATCTAGACAATTTTTCCGCGTGCCAGCTCGACTTGATCCTAAAGACTTTTCGATCATGGCTGTAACTACAGTTGGCCTCAATCGCAGGCACATTGTATGACCACCGTTTTCAAGAATAGCTGCCAGAGTTGCCAGTCCTGTTTCCTGCGCTACCACATTTGAATCTGTCACAATTTTTTTAAAGAGCTCTGGTTTGTCGACGAAAGGCTGGAAGCAGGGGTCGGTCTCGTCCTTAGACATAGTGAACTGCTGCCGCATCTCTTCGTATGCTGTAAGACGAATCTTCCATAGCTTGTGGGTAGCACGATCTGTGAGAGGCAGTGAGGCATAGTTCTCATCGTCCTCCATGTTGCGTGTGTGTGGTCTATCTTTATGATTGCAGTGGTGATGTAACTATGCGAGTGTCTCTGAAGTTTGGCTGGGTCTTGTGTGTTCAATATCAGTAAACTTCTCAAATCTTGTATGAACGTAGATATTGAGTTACATATGAAGAAAGAGAGAAAAGGTTTGCGGTAGTTTGTAGTTTTATTTACTTGGGATGTTGTTTATGTTTGGGTATTTCCTATTTTGGTACAAATGGTTGTCATAGCAACTTAAACATACATATATGTAATTTACAAGCCAAATGTTTTTTAAATCTTAAACTTAAGACTTAGATACTATTTTATAGAAATATTAAGTATTATTGTCAACAGTGTATTTTATCCCATAACTTGTAAATTCGAAATCTGATTGATGGAGTTCACAAAAAGTTAACAAAGTGGGCCCGAAAAAACTACATCACTGTAGATACATTAGATTCCTACTCACATTTGAAATCTAGAAGATGGTTTTTAAAAATCACTGGAAGATAAACTCAAAGACAGCTAGAAACATGCTTACTTGGTGTCACTACAGATTCAAGATGCGATTGTCGGACAAAGCCAGAGAATACCCAAAACTACCATGGTATTATTTGCAGTGAACAGTAAACCAGTGAAACTTTTCAGTGAATATAAAAAATTTTTAAATTAAATTTCCAGGCGCAAAAAAAGTTTGTATCTTTTAGAGTGTAAACAGAAGTAGGATAAAGAGTTTCAATGCAGCCAGGGATATTATATATATCAAAAAAAAAAAAAAAAAAAATTACGCGCGTCTAATATTTAATTAAGCTTTGAGTTTCTACTCCATTCACTGTAGAAAAAAAAGCATGACTTTTATGATTGAATATAGATGCAACGCTTTATTCCGTTGTATAGAGTGTGTCTACTGATTTCAGTTTCAAGTTGTGCTACAACAAAAAACCAGATAATCACAAATTAAGGCCTGTTCAAATAAAAGTATAACAAAATAGCTTGTTTGTAAACCAAATCAAGTGTATAATTCTATTTTTAAACAATTGTTGAAATGCTAGTTTTACGAGGTAGATATATCTTTGCATGTAAATCTATGTATATAGGTACCGAATCTAACTTGAAAGGAGCCTGTAGTGAAAGTGAAAAATTAACTAATACACCATTAATTTACTACTCCTTTATTTTACAACACCACAATGTAGTAATCTAATAAAAAAATGATTACTTTATTTCATTAGTGTTTTAACTATTATTTAACAATTTTGAATAGACCTCAAAAAATGTGAAATTGAGGATCGCGTGTTGAGTCTTATAAGACAGTTAGGAGTATCTTGAATAAGCGGAAACTTTTGTATACTAACACCATTTAAATTAAACGTTTGTCTATATTTGAAAAAAAACATTTTGTTTTTAGTTTTATCAAATAATTTTGAAGTCTAGTCCTTTCAAGTTGTGAGATTTTAACAATGACAGCTGCTGCGTTTTCAAAATCAATTTTTGCTTTCACAATCTCGAGCACACATCTAAAGACTTTTGGATTGATAAAATACATTTGTAATAACTTTCAAAACGCATTAAAATTAAAAATAGACTTGAAATCCATTTCTGAAATTGTATCTTTGCTATCGTTTGATTCTGAAGAGCTAAAGGCGAAGATAGCGACTTTAGCTCTTCAGAATCAAACGATAGCAAAGATACAATTCAGTCAGTTTCATGCAAATCTTTATTAAAAGACTTACTAGTGGCCACCTTTGCTATGTTACAAACATTTTTGCTTTTTTAAAGTTTTTTTTATATTGTTTTTGGCAAAAGCCCGAGCTTTCTAACATGAAAATGTGATTTGAAAATTCTTTTTTTTTCAAAGGACCCATCCCGCTAGCGCGACCATACCGCTGTAATTTTTGCGTCAATACTTATTTTTTATTGCTTCAAAACATTCAAGATCTTAAAATTTTTTCAGACAAAAGTTTTTGAACCACAGCTTAGAATGCTCCAAAAGTAAATGAATCTTAAAAATTGATATCAAAAACATTGTAAGAAATCAAAAACTTTTTTTTTTCATTTTATAAATGTTGAGTTAAACTTGTGTTTTCTTTTTAAAATAGTTCCATATTTTTAATACTTATAATTTTGTTTTAATTATTAAATTTTTAGTTCATAAGGTGAAATAAAGCCATTAAATTTATGTATCTCTTTAATAAATTAAACATAAAGCTGCTTGATATTTTCATTATATTTACTATCATGCACTGTATATATTTGTCATTTTGATTTTTTATCTCACATACAATTTAACTGTCATTATGGCAAAATGGTTTGTCACGTTTGCATCAATTTTGGAAAAACAGAGTACTTCATTTTGAAATTTACCTACAACTTGTGATCTGAAATTCTTGGCCAGACTTGAATTTAGTAAACACACAAATAATAGTTTGAATCTGTAGCTTTTTGAATTTATTTTTGTTGGTATTAAGTGAAACAAAAACCAAATCAACAAAACTGAATTATATGTAATTATAAGATATAATTATATGTAATTATAAGATATAATTATATGTAATTATAAGATATAATTGGCTGTAAACACAAAAAAGACTACCGGAAACAACAATTAAACAATATCAACTATCATAAGATAGGAAGGCATTGATGATGACAACTACTGGAGTAAGAGACCGCCTTGGAAACATCCAAAGTATAATCGAGACAAAAAAGGCTCGTACAGTATTGCAGAAGCTGAAAAGCACTATGCGCTGTACATCACGAGCTGAGTGGCAGAAAGACTATGATGAGTTAGGTGAGCTTCGACAATACTACTCTTGTACTCAACGAGAGTTGTATAACAGTAAGTACCCCAACCCACTGGAACCATT
>QVTG01000076.1:40910-74389 GCA_013305925.1 Geotrichum reessii
TGAGTGGCAGAAAGACTATGATGAGTTAGGTGAGCTTCGACAATACTACTCTTGTACTCAACGAGAGTTGTATAACAATAAGTATCCCAACCCACTGGAACCATTCATGAGGACTGTGCCTTGCCATACCTTTAGCAAGTTATTTCAGCTGCGAACAGGTCATGGTGCTCTTAGAAAGTATTTCCAAATGAGGTGTATTACTGAAAGAAATTATAACTGCGAATGTGGACAGCTGAAAACAGTTGAACACGTTTTTAAGGAGTGCCCTCTACATCTTGTGGAGCGTAGCTTCTTAAGTAAAGTTTTTCCGGAACTTGATCTAAGAATCCTGTTTAATACCAAAAAGGGTCTTGGAGCGGTAGTCAAGTTCTTGAACTCATTATCGCAACTTCTTTGCTAATGGCTTCCTAGATTAGAGCAGCTTTTACTGTGTGTTAATCTCTGTTATTATTCCAGCAGGTATTATGTATCCCAAATTTCCCTTAGCACATGTATTATTTCATGGAGAATGCCTGAAACACCTAAAGCGCGCTGAGAACGCTAATTTTAAAGTTCCATAGAGATAAATGTTTTTTGAATTTCATTTCTTCTTTGTATATCTTTGTTTTTATTGTTTTAATTATGTAAATATGTGATGTAAGAACAATAAAAACATTTTTTATCTATCATTAGGTAGTTGTAGAAAGCAATCCTAGTCAAGGGGTTTTTAATCGCGTAGAAAATTATTGATAACTGAAAGAATTGCCGAAAACTTTTCAAATATAATTTATGTAAATGGGGACAAGGCACTAATTAGAGATCAAGGTTTACTCATAATAGTCAATACTCAATATTGGTTCTTGTAACAACTAATACTTGATATTAACATATTAAAATTTGACTGGTTTATATTACCAAACCAAACTTTTTTCTTTCAAAAAAAGTTATAACAAGCTATCTAGCTGAAGCATGGAACTAGCTTTATATACGGAGCCTCGTAGCCCAACTACATCTTTTTCAAAGGGATTCATATCAACTTTGTACTATATAGTAACTGACAATTTCTCTAGATTACTACATGGAATCCTATTAAATTCAACTAAGCTCATCTCACAGAACCTCATTAGATTTAAATGCTAAAAATTTAGAAATTCCCATTGCATTTGATTAATTACAACTCAAAAAATTCCATAGATTACAAACATGCAGGCTTCACTGTACAACAATAGTTTTTTTTTTTTGGAGAGATCATCATCAACCTCTTACTGACTATTAACAAGCATAGATCTATTCAAGAAATTCCATTGGATCCTAAAAGTGTAAATTTCAATATCAAGCATCAGCGACGATAAACAATTGTAACCAATAGCAGTTGGGCTCCGCAGACTAACTTTGTTACAATAAATCAAATACACAAAGATAGAAAAGCAAAAAAAAGACTTTGGCGCTATAAAATTTCAGAATCATTGAAGCGTGCTGACAATGCTACTCTTAAAGTCTTATAGAGACAAATGTTTTTGAATCTGATATCTTCTTCATATATCTTTGTTATTATTTCTATTAAAAAGCTGACAAAAATGACCACTTAAAATCTAACATGAATTCGAAATATTTTTTTTTCAAAAAAAAAAAGCCAAATATTGTTCTTAGTATTTTAGAACACAAACACAACCCCAGATTCAGGGCACCCCTTAAAACCTTAAGACTTATGCATAAACTACTGAAAACGGTATTTTATTTATTAGAGAGATCTGTATACAGGATTTGAAGGTCAACTAGTACGTTTCTAGTTAGCACTTGCCGATTCTGCTTGGAATCATAACTAATACCAAAATGGATAATCGGCGGCTAAACGTTTCAGCATTTTATAGTAAGATGTTTGCATTTAACATGATGGAGCGTTGAGCGCACATAATTTTCACTATAATCATCAACGAACAAAAAATGATTTTTAACATGATTAGTTTTTTTGGTTTTAGTCGACATCTTGAATTTTACTTTGGGCTAAGTGATGCACCAATCGTTTTCCCGTTGTTGACAAACGGCACTGGTTTAGGTAACTGCGCAGGCTGTCTTTAGTGCCATAGCTTTCAAATGGGATCACTTACGCACAACTGTTTGATTAAAAACCTTTGTTTGAAAACGACACCGTTATTGAATCATAATATTTAGACATCCTATGCACCGTTTTAACCAACAAAGTAATGATTGACGGTATCCCCCAATTAATTAAGTTTTATTGCTTTTTGAATATTTTGTTTTATCTCGCTTATATTAAAAAGTCTATAATAAACGAGAATGTCAGACAGACATATTGTTTTTGCTTTTTAAAATGTAGACGCAGTATAATAATAATGATAATAATAATAAATCCAATATCTAGCAAATTTATATATATGTTATCTATGTAAACGTGTCAGTTAACAACTACTTTCAGTGGTTCTGACAGTTATTCATTGTTGAATCTGTATACAAATAAAAAGAGTTATTTTTTTTTTTTTGATTAACTAAACAAATTTAGGCTAATAGTGCCAAACATACTTGTAACCTGATGTTTTTTTTTCTTCAACAAATGCCGAGCAACAAGGCCCAGCTGTAAAAAATAACTTTACAACAGTTATTTTGAGTTATTAGATTTCGTAACTATCTTGTATAAACATTTGCATATTTTACCATCATGCCAGCATACAAAATATTATGCAAAAGCACATGCGCTAGCGATTAAACATTGCTTGTTGGCTGGTTATCAAGAATATGATACAAAGCGGGTTATAATTTGGTCATTCTGCAGTACTACCACCTTCTTGGGGGTAACCTGTCACTTACAAAATAATATCTTTATGTAATCTTTTTTTTTCCTGTATACCTTACATACCATTAATTGTATTGAATAATTCTTTAACAAAAACAATACACCCGTAAATCTGACTCTCGATTTTTTACATGAAAATAAAAGGGTCTTTTTATTACCTATTTCGTGCTTGAGGACTCAACTTTCAAAAAAAAAAAAAAAAAAAACCAGTTTGAAGATTTGGTGACTATTGTAGTGCAATCAATCCAACCACGGGATACCACGTGCGACAAACAGCAAAATAGAGCAATTACGGAAAGTAAAATAGGACTTCTGTCAGCCGAGTTGTTGACTTTTAATAACAAATCGTTAAAATTCTTTTATCAAATTTCAACAGTTCATCTTCAGAAAGTAGCACTACAAATTACTCACTACTCGCTCGTTTTATTGTAGACTCAGTATTAATAAGGGGGTTCTTTAACTTTTTATGATTTTCAGCTCAAGTATAAATTACGTGATATTAAAACAAGCCGTTATGAAAATGCCTTTACAGTTATTTGGTCGTCTATCTATTTTCTGATGAATAGCTGCTATTCAGGATAAGAAAAATTAAAAAAAAAACACTTTTTTTTTTCATAGTATACTGAAATGTCTACGCTTTAACCAACTGTCCAGGAAAACCTTTTTAAATAACCTGAACAAATATAGATTATCTGTAATTAGCAAAATCGTTACTCGGAGATGCCTAACTTGAATTCCTGTTGTAATTGTTTTTTTTTTATTCTACAAAGATCTTTTAAGGAATAGTTGAAAATACACAAAATAACCATCCCTCTCATTTGACATTGGTACAACAACAGAAAATCCCTAGTTGTTTTTTTCAACCTCATCACCAAAATCTCAAAATAATTACTGGTCTGGATTTTCACCATCAGTTTATTGCCTCTGCAGCTAATTTAAAGTTGTATAAAGTAGAGATTAACTTCAACAAGAGTTAATTCACTGAACAGGGTCTGCACCACCCAAAATTCTACTTTATTTCGCTCCCATGATGCAGCAATTTATAAGCCAAGCCTGAAATTCAAGAGAAACTTGATGAATTTGTTACTTTAGTGCGATGGTTCTATTGAAAGTTGGGTACAATTTATCTTTAAATTTGTCTTCTATCAATTGATTAATATGGGATTGTACTCTGTCACCTATCTACTCTTAATTTTTTTTTTTTTCGTATCAAGCGAGGTTTGAATTGGTCAACTTCTTTCTCGTATTGCCTCGTGTCAAGTTTCATTCATTTTACCGATATCGGGTGTTCTATCAATAAGACAGTAACAATTTGACAAGTTATGCTGTTAAAATAACCATATCAATTGCTTACTTTTAACCAACATGAAATACCTGCAAAGCGTTTTTGTTTTTCAATGTTCTGAATTTCCTGAATTATAATAAACACTTGAGAAATAACAAAAAAAAAAGAAAAGTGCATGTCAAATAAAAGGCTTGTAACTATCGTTTATTTCAAAATCGTACGATACCTTCAAGTTACTATAATGCTGACTTATTCCTATCAGAATTAAGAATAAAAAGTGTTTTAAAAAGACTTGAAATAATAATATGAAAATTTTTTACTCATTAAAAGCTATACTTTAAAAATTCAGTGCTCGTGAAACTCCAGAAAATTAACCTATTCATTGTTTTTATCAGCTAGGCGTACCTAACATAACTGGAAACTGTATCAATAGATTTTGTTTACTTTAATTTCATGTTTATTAGGAAAATAAAAAGAGAAAAGGGAAGGGGCACGGTTTTTCGAAAATTTAAAGGCTGACCAATATATTGAAATTAGTACGTCAGAAACAAAAACGTGAATTCAATCATGATGACTTGAATCTTTTGTTTTTTTTTTTTTCAAAAAAAAAAAGGCAATGCTGCTGCAATAATTTGACTATATTGAGGTACGAACTTGGGCTAACGTTAATGATAACGCTAAAAATATTCAATCCTACAGTTATTTTAGGTACTTTTACGAGCATTGGCCTTCCCACTTTTTCTTATTTAGTCTGCACTTCGGTTCTGTTTATAGAAACCAGTAATTTTTTCCAACCGCTGTCGCATGCATATACAGAAATTATCATTGTAATGATGCTATAACTTTTTTTTTTTCTCGTATAAAGTTATACATACAAAATTTTGGTACAAGTGCACGTTAAGCTAAGCCTAACCTAGGTTTATGCAGGTAAATCATAAAAGGTGACTCAGTATTTATAGACTTGAACCTGTATGGGGTCTTATCAGTCTGGGCTTTAAACATTACACCTGGAACTTGTCAGTTCCCTGAAGCAGCATCCTACATTCTCATGCTCTATTTTTTTTTTCAGAATGCAATGAAGAGCAGGAATGATAACTACTAGTTAGAATAAAACGACATGTAAAAAAAAGCCTAATTAAACTGGTGAAATTTTTCAACTGCTGCGTTTTTTTTTTTTTTTATTTGTATAGAAATTTATTGATAGCTCTGCTACCGCCGCAGTTTCGATAATAGGTTCAACCTTTCAAGTTAAATGGCTTGAAACGTTCCAAAATCAGTTCTCTCAGTTTGATTTGTAGTTTCATTGATTGGCTGCGTGAATGCTACTTTTCACTCACATGCACGACATTCCCGGCACATGACTACCTTCTACCATTCAATAATGATACATAATGTCTATTGTAAGAGCTATTGGATCTTCTTATTCCTTTTTTCGCCCTTTTCATTTGACTAAACCGATTACGGCTTTGAACCTGAATATCTTAAACAAAGCAAAAGATATCACGCAATACTCGCCCACAAAAATGCGTGCTTCAAAAAATAACCATTCTTTTTTTAAATAACTACACGGCAGCCTTGCAATAGATTAGCGAAAATATGTAAAAAAAAAAATTTTTTTTAGGCTTATAGACGATATATTAAAATGTCTTTTTTTTTCTCCTTATTCGCTGCCATTTGGCCACCTAGACACTTGAAAGCTTTTTTAAAAAAAAAAAATTAAAACGACAAAAAGCGCTTGGAAACTAAACTCAGGAAACAAAAAGGGTAAAAAAACCCATCAATTCATTATTTCATATACAGATTGGTAAGTATGCGGGACAGGCTTCCGAACAGTCGCTCATAGTTTAATAGACTTAAGTCAGAAGCTTTAGTTTTCATCTGCTTATAAATTTTTTTTATTCTAATACCAGATTTTAACAGTAGCTCGTCATATTATTAGAAGACAGTACTATGTTCGTGTTTTGGCGAACCAAGTATCGACCTAAAGTTAGACTTGATTGCGTACAATATCAATTGTTGTCTGAATTGGAGTGTCCACGTTTGAAAGATCTTAATTCAATCAGTCTATAAAAATACTGCTATCGGCATTATGCATGAAAGGTTTTTTTTTTTTTATAGTTTGACTAAATATCACTATCAGCTAATTTTATATTGTCTATTTTATGCAATCAACTGCAATTTGAAAGACATATTTATTATTTTTGATTAATGTTTCAAAATATTTAATTCTTACTTTTAATTCAGAGAAAGTCTGATTTTATGGACCAGCTTAACTACACTTGTTGAATCTGGTTATGTGTATAGACTCGTATGTAAAGATCATTAATCAAAAAAAAAAAAAAATTAGAGAAAGAAACTAGATAACACTCTTCAAATATTTTATGTAAGAACAATAAACAGCTTTCCTATCTAACAAAAATAATTGCTCATCTAGCTGCAGATAATACACATATAAAAACTCTTGAAATGAGAATAAGAGTATAAGTTGGTTGGCTAGAATTATTATTATTATAATCAGTTTATCGTCTTTGTAGCTAATTATGAGTTATATAAAAAAGATATCAATTGTTTAGAATCACAAAATAATAATAATGAAAATAACGGCTGCTTTAATCATCATCAATAAAAAAAAAAACTCTTTTTAATTCTTTACAATAGCAGTGGTACAAGTATCATTTGAATCTCAGTGTCTCAATTAATCGAGGCGCGTCTAAGTAGTCTTTGTGAAGCTCGTAGAGCATATGAGCAAAACAAAAGCTGTGCATGACAAAAAAAAGCCCAACGGCCAGTTAACAAGGACGCCTGATCTCAACTAAAAGAAGTGATTTTATTAGCCTCTTAGAATTACATAGAACTTGTTTGTAGTTAGGCGCAGGATAAGCAACTTTTTTTTTTTTAACAGATGATTTATAATTTATAGAGATTTATAATAAGGTTTTGTAGCGCAAATTAAGACTAGCTTAGCACACAGACTTTAACAAACGCAAAAAAACGTTTTTAAAAAGAAAGTTTTAGTGCAAAACGATCAAGTGCAGTGTTGATTTACATACAGTATGTTGTCGTCAGTTCTATTTTGCATGCGCTCATCCCTCCCATTTGGATGACGGCCTTACGACGGCAACATATTTTCTCTCAACGCGAACAAAATATGTGTAACTCTTTGGCTTCTCTGATACCCGTTTAGTCTACTCAGACTGCTTTACGCACTACACGAAGTGTATGCGGGTATGTCTTATCTAAAACTATTAGTGACTACTCATCTAAATTTCAAGCAACATAAAAAATCAAAAAAATATATATACACTTATAATCGTGACATGGTCGTTGAGAACAAGTTCTTGTAGGACGTGAAGTAAGTTAAATCTCAACTTTGGATTCCTCTCAAATGAAATATCATAACACAAACGTTTGTCTGCCAATGTTAAATATTTGGTATATAAAGGAGCTTAATTGAAATACATATGCAGCAATTGGGAGCTCAAGTCTTATTGGCTTAGTTCTTCTAATCAATCAACACACTGACTTTGTCTCGGGGTTTCCTGGCCCGCTTAAAACCAGCTTATCGGGCAATACCCAAAAGAAAACAAAAAGGAAAAAGCTTTTTTCGATTCTTCGCTTAAGTGGGTATGTGCTCGCCAGAAGATTTTGCGAGCCCATGATAAGCTTGTGTTTTCAGTATATGATTGACGCAATTAAAATTATTAGATATTATTATCGAAAACTACACACAAGCTTGATATTATTACTATTTTCCAATTCAGTCAAACATTTTTATTTTTTTTATTCATGCTTCAAGTTTTAACATATCGCATCTATAAGATCCAGTTTTAATACTAACTATTTTTTTTTTCAAAAACAAGAGCAGAAATATATTTGGCATATAAGTTTAATTTAATACTGCTTTTAGCCAAGTTATTATTTTTTTATTTATTTATTTGTTGATTAAAGGTTAAACATTTTGTGAAATGCAAAAAAAATATATATGCTAAAATCTTGTCTTCATTAGCATCTATGATATCCATGTCATGTAAACAATTTAACAGATCTTTCACTTTAGATTGAATCTGCTTTAAAAAATATTTAATGAAATTGAAGTAGTTTTGTCCGTTAAAATATATATTTAATGGCAACACTTACAAACTAATATCTCTAGTTATTTTTTTCTAAAAAAAAAACATTGAGTTTAAATTATTTCCATGATTTTCTTGACTTGCAATATACGTACGTATATACATGACATAGTTGATAGTAAATACTTAGCGGTTTTATTAGCATAAACCTTGATGATGTGAACAAAATAATACTTTGAACATGGTAAAAAAAAAAAAACTGTTGGTAAAACATGAACACAACCTACTATATGCATTGTACTATTAATAAGAAATGTTTTATTTAAACAAAAAAAAATCATTGTATCAAATATCAATACATTACTTTTTATCTGGTTTTGTAGGAAGAACAATCTATTATACCTTTATCGGCGTTTGAAAGTTTTAATTGAAAACTACTCTGCTACTCGATAGATATTTGTATACGTATATGTAAGCTTTTCTATCATGATCATTATCAACATTATCAACATGGAACAAAAATTTATTAGGAAAAGAATTACCAGCTATATCAATAACTCTACAGGTGGTGTTAGGCTAAAGCTCATAACCCTAGTACATGTGTGAGTGCAATTACATCAATAATAATAATAATAATAATATAATAATAATAATATAATAATAATAATAATATAAAATAATAATAATATAATAATAATAATAAATATAATAATAATAATAATAATAATAATAATAATAATAATAAATAATAATAATAATAATAATAATAATATTATTATTATTATTATTATTATTATCTTTTGACTAAATATACACGTTTAATACTAACGGTTTCAATCCATTGTCTAATAATACTGATGAAACATTTTGAAATAAAAACTATTACAGTATACTCACTCACCATAATTACTAATAGTCACATCAAGAACTGGGTCCAAAAAAAAAAAGCACAGTCTCAATTCAAAGAAAGATACTTAAATGCCGTAAAAGTAGTGCAAGTTCCAAGTGAACTCACGACCTGCTAGATATCACACAAGTCAAAACATCAACTTACAAAAAAAAAAATAACAGGGTCCCATATGAATACCTGCATATTCAAAAATTTGAGCCCTGTAGCTACTGAATACTGATTTAAACTGAAAATCCTGGCCAGCTACTTTCTTGAGAAATAACCTAATACAAAAAACTACGAGCAACAATGCATTGCCATTGCAACTAGCGCTCCTAAAACAATCTTATGAATTCTTCGTACAATTCCAACAAATTTGCATCTGACTTCGGTCACTACACACTACTAGACTCATCCTACTCATGAATCATAGCCATTTCTTCCTAGTCTTTAAACTAGGTCAAATCGTATATGACTTTTTTTTTCTTTATTATTTTCGATGTGGTTGTTATTTCATGTGATTTGTGTGTACATCCGTTGCTTTTGTGCTTCTACTGCTGCTTCTCGGGCCATTCGAGGTTAAATCCCCACTTTTCCTCACCTTCTCTAACTTCGTAATACTTTCTAAGATCAACACCGTGGTACTCGTGATGGACTAAATTGAACCATGGGAAAATATGGTTGAAAGTCGACGAGTAAGTAGAGTTTTTGGCGGCAATTCTCTGAATCCAAGGAGGAAGATCGGTCTCGCCGTAAGGCTTCTTACCCTGCGCAAGAAGAGATTTGATTTCGTATCTGTCCTTTTCGACTTCGCGCTGGTTTTCCACGATACCCTGGAATCTCTTCGAGGAGCGATTGTATGAGAAAATGAAGCCGGAAAAGAAACCGACAAAAGTAGCGACACGGACGGCTCTGCTGTTGACCGCCCGGCTCTTGCCCTCAGACTGAATGTGCTCACTCAGGTAGAGGAACAATGGGGCAGAACCAGTGAATAAAGCCCATCTGAGGTAGTCAGAGCCCCGAAAGTAGCGAACAACTCTGCTGAAATGAGGGTCGACATCAATCAACTAGTACAGACGGAGTGTTAGTACCAAAAAAAGATATAAATTTCCAACTCCCGAGACCGCATCAGACAATATAGCAGAATAGAGTTGGTATTAGCAGCCTAAAATATGTAAATATCTTACCTCGTAGTCGCCCTGAGAAGGGGTAACATTCTTGAAAGCTTCGGCCATGATGCGATGATATGTGTGTATATATGAAAAATTGCTGGGGTTGGTATCAATAAAAAGAAAGAAAATGAAATTGGGAAAAAGGTGGTTGGAGTAGAGAAAAAAAAGAGAGAAAATTCAGTGGCCAATGAGAGGCGTTGGAAAAGAAAAATGTTTATACAGCTTGGATAACAGACAAGGAGAAATAAAAATAAAATGACTAATGAAATATAAAAGCTTATGTAATATGAGTTATATTTTATAACTTGGCATAAAGGATATGCTACTTAAAATGCTAAGTTTTACAAAGCATCTTTGCTTTCCAGAAAGAACATAACATTGTCAATTCAGATAGGTGCCTCCTACAGGTGACTATGGTTTAATTCGATAACGTTGGTTGCCGTATAGTTGATATCAAACCAACTAAAAAAAGTCTAGCCAGTCAGCAAGAGCTAAACACTTTGAAAGCTGGCATCTTATCAAAAGAGAAGAACTGGAAGTATGACATTACGATTATATCTAGGCCATGCCAATGATATACGTATACGTATATGGAAAAAAAAAAAAAAAAACATCATATTACCCCATGATATATAAAATCATCAATTTTAATTATTAAAACGCACGTCAAATTATTAAAAATTAACGAGAAGTAGGCTTGACTTTTTGGAAAGCACCCTTGGCCTGCTGCTTAGAGATGTTACCCTTAGCAACGTTCTTGGCCTTCTCGGCTCTCTTTTTAGACTCAGCAGCCTTCTTCTGCTCTTTGCCGTCCTTGATGGCCTGAGCACGAGCAGCCTGGCGGGCCTCGGGTCTGAGAGAACGCTTCTCCTTGATAACATCGAGAGAAGCACCGACAATAGCACGCTGGTGCTTGACGGTCTTGCGAGTTCTCTTCTTGCTGGACTCCTCAGTAACACCCTTCTTGTGCTTTCTGCGGTAAAGAACAGTCCAAGAAATTCTTCTAGGATTTTTTCTCTGATGGAAGAGAGAAGCAGTCTTGGAAGAGTAGAATCTGAAGATCTTAGAGTCGCCTCTGACAAAGAGAGTACCTCTGCCAGGGTAGATCTTGTTACCGGAAAAAGAGTCAATTTCGATCTTCATGATGAACTACCTAAAAACCAAGTTAATAAGTTGATCGAACAAGAATAAAATGTATTCCAATTTAAGAGATAACAAAAGATAGAAAAAAAAAAAAGATTTTGCTGTTTGATTTGTAGTAAAGTCGAAAGAAAAAAGAAAAAAAGGCGGTCATTAATTACATTTTGATTGAATCGCTCCTAATAGATTGCTACAAACCACATAATAATAATAATGAATAACACAGAACAAAATTATAGTGAAATATGTCGTAAACAGACCAATTTTATATTGAAAACAAACTGGTATTAACTAAGTATTGGTATCTCTGTACATTGTTTGAGCTTCGCGATAAGTTTTGAACGACCGAAAAAAAACCAATTCGAATTAATAAAATCAAAAGCTAACTTAAAAAAACATGTATTTTTTTTTTGATCCGTCTGAATGATATCTTAAAAACTAGCTTTTCAAAGGTCGTCTTATATACGTACCTTGTGTTAAGACAGGGATAAATGGGGTTGCCAGAGAAGGGGAAAAAGGGACGAGAATCCAACAGGAAAAAAAAAAATGTCGAACGCTTGCAAGAATGAAAAAAAAAAAAAATGTTGTTTATTAAAAAAATTTTCCAGCGAAAATGAAACAAACAAAAAAAGTAACTTGGTACTGGGCAACCGCTTTATGGGTCAAGTCATTGAACAACAAAACACAGATTTAAACAAAAGCACCAACTTTGTATCATGACGGTGATGAAATGAGTATATTTTCTCAATTTAGATATAATTTGTAAAAACGTTTAATTTCGGTAAAAGAAATAGTTTTCTTTTATCCGCAGTACCTAAATTAGTCACATTTCTTATTACAAACTCAAGTGACTGCTTCCTCTCATAAGTGATAATACTATGCAGCGTAAAATTCAGTATTAATGAGCTCAGTTGAAAAATCACACAAAAATCGAACCAAATAATCAAGGACGAAATATACTCAACAGCGTCTGAAATTTACTCGATCTAAAAAATTTCTCCCAACTTTACACAGCGAATTTTCAACGAAAAAAAAAAAAAAAAAAATTCCATCAGTCTTTCTTTCTCTTCTCTTCAACATTTTGTTCCGGAGTGCAAATCACCAACTAAATACAAAGCGCAGCGATGGTATGTCTAGTCATGTTAATGGCAAACTTTTGAGATTTTTCTCTGAATATGCTTTATTTTTATTTTTATTTTTTTACATATTCTGCTTGAAGATCAAACTTCTAACATGGATAACGCAGGCCCCTAAGGTTAAGAAGTCCCAAGACAACGTCAACAGCAGACTTGCTCTTGCTATCAAGTCCGGTAAATACACCCTTGGTTACAAGTCTACCGTCAAGTCCCTCCGTCAGGGTAAGGCTAAGCTTGTTATCATTGCTGGTAACACTCCTCCTCTTAGAAAGTCTGAGCTTGAGTACTACGCCATGCTTGCCAAGGTCACTGTCCACCACTTCCAGGGTGGCAACAACGAGCTTGGTACTGCCTGTGGTAAGCTCTTCCGCGTTGGTGTTCTTACCATTCTTGATGCTGGTGACTCCGACATTCTTACTGCTCTCTAAATCAATAACCTGAAAATTCTATAATTTCAATAATATTCTTTTAGTCAGTAGCAAACCCAAAAGTACCCTCGAGTAGCTCTTGTAGATAAAGAAATAATGTATTTTAAACGAATTGTTTGTAAATTGTTCGTGATAAACCATGCTTTAAGATGCTTTGGTTTTGCACGGATAGATTGATGAAGTTTTGACAAAAATTGATTTGTATGGTACGCCAAGATTATTTACATTAGAAAAAAAAATAAAACTCTATATTTCTGACCTTAGGGTTCTCCTCGGCTCTTGAAATGTGAAGGGTGTAGTAATTTGAATTGGTCTGAGCTTATAACTTTGCTTGAAGGTTTTTCATTTTTGAGTGAGGTATATCTCACTAGTTTAAATACATTTGAGACATGACAGTCTATATGTGTATTTAACATTTTTGAAATTAAAAGACTCATTTGTCTTGATTCTTTAATAGACATTATTTCTTTACATCAACTATGTAGTCTAGACTTCACTTGGGACATGGAATCATATATGAAAAAGTCGGTGGTATCAAAGTGCGGTGACAACACTCATTAGAAAGTATTACAAAATCAGACGGTTTGTATTTCCATTGTCTTCAAAAAATAGAACATGGACCATAAATATCGGTAATTATCAAAAAAAAAAAATTATTTGAAACTTCGTATCTTAACATTTAAAACCGCTATGATGTAATCTTTGTATTTATTAATACTGACAATGTTTTTTTTATTTTTACAAAATATAGCTGAAAAAAATCCAACTTTATTTTTGGTAAATTTGATATAAAATATATTATACGTATATAAAACCTTTCAATTACCGGAAATTACGAAATTATGCGTTTTTAAATCTTTTCAAAAGCCTTTTTTTTTTTTAAAAAAAAAAAAAATTCACAGGCGGACAGCAAACCCACTATATGTATATTCGATTAACCTCTTTTTTCAGCAACCCGTATTTATGCACTGGATTTTTCAAAAGTATTTTGAGCAATTGTAGATCACTTTAATTACCTGCAACATTATGTTTTTATTTGAGAGATCTTCAACAAAGCATTGTGATTGTTACCATTGCCACTTTTTTTTTAGCGAGAATAAAAAAAAAAAAAAAAAATTCATGGTAATAGCTACATTTGTCGCTTGAGAAGTGGTGATCTGGATTCTGTTAATAGAATCGCAGATTAAAAAAAAGAAAAAAAAAAATGAAACTTACAAGAAAAAATGAGGAGCTGGTTTTTAAATTTACATATCACTTGGCAACTACGCCTGTTCAATTGAATTTGACCAGTTCCAGAATAAATAAAATAAATTATTGGACAATTAAAAAAAAAAACCTGCATCCTGTCTAAAAAGTCATCAATTTTTATTCTACTGATGCTTCAACATCGTATTATTTTGAAACAGTTGCTAGTCTTTTCTTGAATAGCAATCATATGTATCTTAACTATTAAATTTTAAAACAAAACTTTATAACTGAAATGTACACTTTATATCAGTCGTATAATGTTGCTCTGTTTTGTTACCAATTAGTTAGCAGCTTAACCATTCATGCGTCAATTGTTGTGAATCCAAAAAAAAATAAAAAGGATGTGCTTATACGACCAGTATGATTGGTTAAAGGAACCATTGTCGTTTATAAAGATCATGGATGAATCCTTTGATTTTCATTGATAACTAAGAGTTATTTTTACTGTATGAAATAAAAATACTTATCATTTTGAACCAATTGTTACTGAAAATTATGATTTCTCTAGCATTTTGTGTAAGTTACGGTAGTTAGGGCACAAGTTAAATAATGAAAAATAAAATAAAAAAAAATTGAAATTGTTAATAAAAAGAAAATGAAGTTATTTTTTTTTACCTATCCAGGAACTTGAACGATAAAATAAATGCATAAATTGTTAAAAGTCTAGATAGGTTACAAACATTTAAAAATACATTTTGTGCATTGTAAAAAAAAATAGGATAGTAACATCTATAATATCTAACCTGCATAAATTACATAAGTTTTCATGTCTTGAGATTTTCAGGAGAAGTAAATTAAAGTGTTTTTGTTTTTGGCAGATCAACAGTAAGAGCAAAATTATCGAACCTTAAATAATTTTATTTTTTGGTAATTTCAATTCATGTCTTGTTGAACTTCGAACAAGTCATAAAGTTTAAAAGAGTTTAACAATAAAATACCCATATTTCTACATCAACTTCACGAAAATTATGCAGGTTAAAAATTATAATGTTGATTTCTCTTAGTTACTATCTTTGTATTTGCATCATGTATACTTATTATCTAGTGTTAAGATTGGCATATATATTACGATACTTTATCTCTTTTGGATTCATTTCTACTGTTTATTTTACTTTGTAACTGATTAAATTAATATCTCAAAAATATTCACAAATTGTTATTATGGCGTTATGGGCTAAGAAAATGAGCCAAGCAAGTAGTACCAAGAATTTGGTAAGTCCAAAAGACAATCCAAACTTGAAAGTTTTCAGGAACGAAGCATTGAACGCATGCCCTCTAAATTTTTCGTCAGGGAAAGGTAATTTAAGTTCATATCTCGCTAAATGAAACTATGTTTAGCTAGCAGGACAATCTATAGATAAGATGGCAAGCCTGGTAAGATAACAACACAGGGTGATCTGGATCAAAACTGCATCTAAATGTCTGGGATCGTTGATTATATGTGCTGGTTTATATAGAGTCTTTGTAAACCCCCCCTCTCCACATCACATTCTTACTTTGAGTTACTTTCCGTCTGAAAAGTCCTTTACCAGACAGCTCTTTACTTTATCTAAAACTTACTTGACGATCAGTTTACTTATGGTTTTGCAAAAAGTTTTGTGTTTTCAATTAACACCAATATTTTGAATATTGTATTTTTTATCTGCCCTTTTTTTTTTTCCTGGTTTTTAATCCTCAATATTAACAACTACTTTCTAATTAGAGCAAATGGCTTAGAAAGTTACATGAAGAAGTGATATGCTTTCCTTTCACGCAATTTTAGTCATTTGTTTCATTGGGTAAAAGTTGATTAAAAGCGGATTATATATATAACAGACTTGATACAGTGATTTAGCAACCGTAAATGCTATGGCAGTAAAAACTAACCTTAGCCTGCCTGTGACATGTACAGATTTCCTTTAATAAAAGCATGCATCGTATTTGACAGTAAAGTCAGTCAATTCTCCTAAGACAATAGGTCTTTTTTTTTTTTTTTGAATTGAATCATGCAAATAACAGATTTTCTGCCATAAAAGACACAGACAGCCAATATAGATCAGGGTCAGTAAAACATGAGTAGAACTTAAAAACCAACAATCAGGATGGGTGGGGGACTTTAGTTGTTTTGATTATGGTTCTATTTGTTTATATAAGCAAGATATAAAAAAGACAATGCCAAAACCAAAGCGGATTACAGACAATAAGTCGCTTGATATTTCTTCTTTAACCACAAAAACACCTCATCAGTTCTTTATTACTAATATTATGCTTTTGCATTTCTTTTTTTTTTTTGATAAAAAAAAATAGCTATAGTTAACTATAAAGACAATAAGCTGATGATAAGAACAATAAATTAATTAAAAAGTTCTAATATAAACCGCAAAAAGATTTCTAATTTGTGACCAGAACGATAGTTTCTTGATAAAAATTAATATTAAAGCCTAGGAACGTGAATTGTGAATTTATAGAGCTGGAAATTTTTTTTTTTTTTTATTTTCTTTAACATGTGTGTGATAAGTATAGATACATTGAAGAAAACCAGTCTAAATAATAAGTGATGGTCATTAATTATCTTCTTTTTTTACTCTGTTCTCACTCTACATGCTGAAGCTCAGTAGACACACAGGAACACCAACATAAAGAATAAAAGTCTAATAAAACGCTGAGAGTTGCAAGAGCCTGAAAAGAAATTGGTTAGTAACAGACTTCCGCTTTTTTTACTATTTTTTACCATCCTTTTTTTTTTTTTTTTGTTAGTTAAGAATCAATTTAATCAATTACTAAAGTCTTTCTAAGAAATAACCAGAGTTACCCGGATGACGTACTGTTTGTCACATACCGTACCAAAAATGCGGAATTTTTTTTTTTTTTCATTTATTAATATGAGCCGCAAGACCTTCCCTCTCTATGAGACGTTCGGTAAACTGGTCCAAAGTAGGACAGGTGAAGCTGAAAAAAACAAGTCATTCAGTTATACATGACAGAAAATTTTGAGACAATAATAGCTCATCATTGTTGACTTTTCTTTCTATGCTTGATTTTGAAGCGAATCCTTCTTCATAGCCGTATGGGTTGTGCATTTTTCCAAATCTCTGGTTGGGTTGCAAGCATTGATCTGAAATCTAGAGAATAATTGATATATTATTCACAAATTCAGAGTTACTTGATTTTGATAACAGAGCTAGAAATCCATAGAAAAAATTTATCACTGTTTTTATTTATTTATTTTATTTATTTGGGTAATCAGTCTGAAGGATGCCTAGCATGATTCCTAGAATTGAAAGACTTATAATAATGTATATACGGTATTCAAGCCAAAACCTATTAAGGCAATACGCCGCACAGCGGCATATTTATCAATAAGCTTAAGGAAGAATGAAATCCGTGATCAAGTTGTTGTTAGAGCTAGCCCAAAAATTCTGGCTTGATAAATCCTGTTTCGTAAATAAGCTGGTCGCAGAGAGCAAATATAAAACAACCTTAAAGAGATGCTTGCGTGATTCTGGCAAATGAACAAAAATCTATAATGGTATAGCAAACTAAGCAACATATAAACTATCATTCTATAAACACGAGCAAACGACTCATGCACCACAACCAAAATTAAAACTCGTTTTGCAAGATGTTTCTCTAAAAAAAAAAAAGCTGATAAACTTGCAAACAAAATAAAAAAAAAAATAAAATAAAGGTTTTAAAAAATATTTTTCTAACCAGGCACTTTACTGAACAAAACTATCATAATTAAAATAGACATTGCTCTCTTTTAGGGAGAGCTTAAAACGGTTTCTATTTTTTTTTTTCTCTCTCCTTAAAAAAAAAGAAGCACACATGAAGCTATCTACAATAAACTGAACAAAATAGTTTGAATTGCTTAAATTGAAAAAAAAAAAAAATAGTTAAAATGATTTATAGAGAGTTAGAAAAAGTAGAATATGAAGCGAAAAAAAATTAGTTCATCTAGCACCTTTCGAACCACAGAATGAAAAAAACAAAAAAAAAACAAAAGGCACTGCAAACTCTCGTATCAAAGTTGATTAGATCACATCAATAGTTTTGAAAAAAAACATCAAGTATTAAAACTTTTTTTTGGTCTTCAATATGACAGTTAAAAAGTTAGAAGAAAGGGTGAGATGGTATTTTGAGCTTTGCCTAATCAAAAAAAAAAAAAAAATTTAAAAATTGAGGTCAATTTTTGGTAGAATCAAAAAAAAAAAGACAAAAAGCCGAAGGCGTTGAAGCTTTTAATCAACTATTGATGTGCTCATAGTTGTATATTCATCTACCGCCTAAAAAGTTGTAACGTCTTTTGTATGAATACAGTTGCTTTTTTTTTTTTTTTTTTTTTTCGGGTAGAATGTTCAAATAGAGCAACCGCTGCCTGCAAAAGCAAACGCTTCATTCTCAATAAAGAGACTGGGCTAGACGAAATATTTGGATTGCAAGAACAAACCTTTTAAAGTTATTTAAATCGTTCAAGTGCTCAACTAAATTAGAACCTTATTATAACCCAGAAACAGAAAAAAGAAAAACACCTGTAAACTTTATAAATCAAATTATTATTATTGTTGTACGAGTAATGTAGTTTGCAATCTATTAATCTTATTTTTTTTTTTAATCAAAAAGTTTTTACGTTAGTTTATTTATACCTGAAACAAGAAAAAAAAATGTCTGTAATACAGTTGGTTTCTAACAAACATCATACTAAACTTGTTTGGAACAAAACGGTAAATTTTTAACGCAAACCTTTCCGCCTTTAACGGCAAAGCTTAGGCAAATCTGCTTGCAAAAAAAAAAAAAGAGAATTGACTTATTGCCGCCGTCACAGACATGTAGTACTGAATCTGCCTGCATTGGCAAGTTTTTGGAATGTATTAAGCTAAACGGTAGCCTTTCCAACCACCGTTTTGGTATTCCTTGTATCAAGATACAAAACCCTGTTATAGTTAATTGTTGGCTATGCATATTTTTCAAAACAACTATCATACTAAAAGAACGCCAGACGATGAGCCAGCAAAGAGTAAGTTTGGGAAAGTTTTAGTGGAACATGTTTGCTTACACAGACCATAAAATTTAGGCATTATATGTGAGAAATTATCACATTTTTTCCTGACGTTTTTTTTTTGTTTAGTTTCGATTGTTATTTCCTGATAATCAAAAGTATTTCAATGAAAATTCCTTAAGTACACGTTTTCAAATTTCAAACAAAACAAAAAAGTTTTTTTTTTTTTTAAATTCACAATGTAGTTAATTTCTTTTTCTTTTATTTCCCTTTGATCAAATTTGTGCTGTTTTTTTTTATTATTGTTATTATTATAACATCACTATTTCTCTCAAAAATGTCTAAATGATTCACTTTATTTCAGTTTTGATTTTGAAAAAATATTTATAATCATTTCATTTGAAAGTTTACTTTTATAACTTTTTAACAACTATTGCTGATACACAGCTTACAGATGTTAGATAGCCTTTATATATGATAACGATTGCTATTATTTACTGAGCTCTTGTTGAGATGACTCAACAATACTTTTTTTGAACACCAAAGTTACTTGTATTTTACCTAGATTTAATATAAGTTAATATGGCTTTGATTTAAAAATAAACAAATGAACATTGGAGCTTTGAATATTGCTACTAAAGATTAAAATTAGGCATTTTGATGCCAAAAAATTAATGGCTTGTATGTACTCTACTAAGCACCTTGAGCTAACAGCAAGAATCCAAAAGTATGTTGAAAAAGATAAGGTTAAATATCAATCACACGTATCTCTGCTACTTTTATAATCAAAATACGAGTGCTTTGCAAAGTTTAATTTTTCAAAAAAAAAAAAAAAAAAAAAAAAAACACGAAATTCTTTCGGTAAAAGTCCCCGAAAACCTGATCAAACAGATCAGGGAAGCTTGACAAGCACATAGTACGGTTATCAACCACTACAGATGTCAAAAATTAGTAACATACTAACCGGGTTGTCAATTCCTGTACAAACTTTCTTGTTCTAAAGCAAGCATTTTACCTGCAATGTGGGGAATTTGCTTTTTTTTTTTCCAGACCAAAAAAAAATGCATTGCAAAAATGCAAAAAAAAAAAAAAAAAAAAAAAAAGGGAACCTGGAAGATACCAAAAAAAAAAAAAAACCTATATGCAGCATACTTGAGTCAAGGCGTTTAAACATCGTTTTTTTTTTTTTTTTATAAAAAAACACAACCTTTTTATTTGTTTTGTTTTTGTATCTATTGACTTGATTTGGCACATACATTATTAAGCTACGTAGAGTTGCTCATACGTATATTGTCAAAAATAGAAGAAAAACACGTTGAACTGGAAGCTCATAATGATTTCACCTGTAAACAACCAGATTAAAAATTCTGTCTTTAAATTTTGTACTTCACTAAGAAAAAAAAAAGAATATACGATTGTTTTGTTACAAAAATATCATCTATAACTGACCTAAAATACTATTGTTAATTTTTTTTTTTTTTTTAGAGATCACTTACCACCTAATTTAATTCCCAATTTTCAAGTTTCAAACTCCAGGACAAGAAGACTATGACCAAATTTTCACTATAGATTGTATTGCAATTAAAACTCCATACTTTTTAGAACACAAAACTTTTATAATAGCAAAATCACTTGATTTTAGCGAGTCTTAAATAAAAAATCTGAAAAAAAAAACTTTCATTACCTGTTTCTATATGAGATTCAGAGTTGATTTGAGTAAATATGAATTTGAGTGTGTCTGATAGAAAATCATTATTATATCAACTCTGATTATTATTATTATAATTTGTTTATCGTTTGCAGAGCTGACTATAAGTTATATGAAAAGAACATCAACAAAGCTCAACTAGAGTCAAAACTATTTAGCAGTAGTTTCGTTGTAAACAAATCCACTTTAAAATGTCAAATATTTATATGGCTTTCTCAATGAAGTATTGCGGCTCATCAAAAATATATTTTTTTTTTCAAACTTACCAAAATTCCACAATTACGTATATGCAGGTGCGTTGGTAACTGTCGCAGACACATTGATATAGATAGAAAATCTGTTTATTGTTCTTACATCACATAGTTACATAATTGAAATAGTAATAACAAAGATATACAAAGAAGACATGGAATTCATGAAACATTTGTCTCTATGAGACTTTGAAATTAGAGTTACTCAGCGCGCTTCAGATGTTTCAGGCATTCGATGGCGCCGAATAGACACATTGATAAATCTAGTGTTTTTTTTTTTAAGTATATACTTTAATATTTTAGACACCCAATATTGCTATAGTTTAAAATAAAATTCATGATAATTGCTTTGCGTTCCATGCCTTTCGCAGTATCAATGCTTGGTGATCAACGACTGAGCTAGTGAATATATTCACTGGGTTGATATCTCTTATTAAACAAACTATCAACCCTTACCCAAACTATATTTAGTTTTTTTTTAAAAAATTTTATTTTACATATCAGTTGATTTTCAAGATGTAAAGTTATGAGTATAATACCAAAAATATTTATTGATAAGATATTGATTCAAAGTTTTTTTCTTACAGTTGTTCATCATTTCAGATTGACTCAATCTTTTAATATGTAATAATAGAATTTACGTTGATAAATCTGCGTGGTAAAGGAAATCTGCTTCATTGTCTTTCTATGCTAGTAAATAAGGCTGTCATTATCATTGACGACACACTGTAAACGCCAAACTGTTTTATTTTTTTGGACTTCTTGATGTATAGACTTTTTAGCAATAATATATATATATATATATATATACTTTTTTTTTACTGTGAACCTCTTACCTTTGCGTTGTTTTTTTTCTATGCTTTTGAAACTTGAGTTCACATTTAAGCATTTATTCCCAGCAATTTTTAAACTTTTTCAAGCCTGCTTGTTTGCATCAACAACCGACAAAATAAAAAATTTCCATACTTTTTTTTTTTTTTTTTCCCTTTTTACTTTTTGCGTATTCGTAAACATATGAAAACTCTAGCTTATTACCATATTCAAACTCAATGTAGAACTATAGGGCCCATTTGTGGCAGATCTGTAACATAGCACTTGGTTTCTTAGTGTTTGTCTGGAAAGTTTTTTTTTTTTTTTTTTTCAACTTTAAATAGTAACAATTTTCAATAAACCCTATAAAATGGGGGTACTATGATATTTTTGATTTTACTGTCCATAGGACTTGTGTATACCAAAAACAAAAGCAAATGGGTTAGAAACTCTTGTGGATTTTTCGAGTCTATTTGTCTTGGTTCGGGCTCTGTCTTTCTTTCTTTCTTTCATCAACCATCAAGCTAGTCTTGTTACACACTAGTGATGTGAAATACATAGCTTCTAAAGGCTTCTAAGATAACCAATTCCAAACCAGTCTTCTGAAAAAACCCTTCGGAATATACTGTATGCAAATAATTTATTGTCAGTATCAAAAAAATTTGAAAAAAAAGTATATTCTAATAAATCTTTTTTTATTTTTGAGGCTAAATACCTTGATTTTTTAAAAAAAAAAAAAATTATCTTTCGAAAATACAATAAATAAAAATGTATGATAGAACCTAAAAAGGTTTAGCCTGTTAAAATTTTTACAACTATAAACTGTTCAACGTTTTCAAAACAAAATTGGTAGTATCTATAATATAAACAATAGTGCTAAAAAATCCTGACAACTGCTTTTTATAATTCTAGTTTGTTATTTCATGAGTTTATTTCTACAACATTCATAATAACATCTAACACCTCAAAGTTGGTGTGAAATGAGATTAATCCTTATCCAAGCCAATCTTCAAGGCTGAAAATTCAAGGCATTTGGTACCAAATGTAACTAAAGAAACAGAGTTTTTTTTTTTACAAAAGAAAGCTCAGACTATAAATTTTTTTTTTTTTCACTACATTTTTAAAATAAATTCACTCATTTTTGTTTCCTTTTAGTATAGATTTAAGTTAGACACATTCTAATTTAATACATAAGATAATGTACTCATCCTAACTGACAAAAACTCATATGTACAAGTTTAGACTAATAAGCACCAGCTGTGTTTAGTTTTCATATTAGAGCAAAGAGAGAGAGAGAGAGAGAAAAAAAAAAGAATTATCACTACAAAATTGACATTTGTCTAAAACTATGTTTCTTGTCACTATTTTTGACAGTGATTATACAGTAGTTGACTTGAAAAAAATATTTATTCACCATAGAAGAAAAAAGGTTTTGTTTTAAAACCAAGAGTCCCTTGTACACAAGTGGTTTCTGATTATCTGAAAATTATAGTATATTACATCTACTAGATTCAACAAACAACTAATGAGATTCGCTTGATAAAAATTGAAGAAACCATTGGGCGAATTTTCATGAAAACAAGTGGTGATCTACAATAAATCTTTTTATTTTTATTTTTTTTTTACTACTGTTGACTCCAAAAGTTGCCAAGTTATTATTTTCATGTATTTCATAGATATTAACCTCACACTTACAAATAATAACCATTTAGGCTCCCTAATCTGATGACAATGACTCAATTTAACTTGTCCTATTTGCTGCATGAGATGATTTGACCAAGTAAAATTTAAAACAACGTTTAAAACAAATGAAAGTTTTTGAATTTTAAAATTAATTTTTCTATGAGATTTAGTACTAACTAGCTAATAAATAAAAACACGTAACAAATAACAAATATTACTTAAAAAATTATTGAAAAACAGGAGGAACAAACGTTTCCAACGGGGAATAACCGTACATACAGTCATTAGCAAAAAACTGTTGAGGTTGGTGTTGCTGCTGTTGTTGTTCATTGTAGTAAAAGTAGCGGTTGGAAGCATCAACAACCATGTGTGCTGGTTCTTCAGGAGTCATGTATCCCATAGATAAGGGTAACGGAGATGATTGAGAAGGCTGTATGCTCTTAAAAACCAGTTGTTGATCATATGGCATGGTTTTGAACTCCAGCGAAGAATGAATGCTGGGAGGAGTAGGAATAAATGCAATGCTTTGAACGGGAGATGAAAGAACATGACTTTCAAGGAGGGGAGGGGTGTTAAGAATTTCTTCAACCTGAGGCATGACTTCCAGATGATTTTCAAAAATCTCTGTTTGGTTATTAATGTTATTGTTATTACTAATTAGAGATGTCTGCTCATCGACTTCAATGCTATTGTGTTGCTGTTTTTGTTCCATGACTGCGGCAGCAGCTTCTTTGGCAGCTTTTTTGGCTTTCAGCTTTTTGTTTTTAAGACTGATAGCTTTTGCAGGGTCTTCCTCTTCGATTTTGATACAGTCACAACCTTCCATTTTTCTTCTCACCTTACACTTGCTAACATGTCTTTTTCTTATATCTGGTCTTGTAAATCTGGCTGTGCACCACGAACAGGCGTAAGGCTTTTGGCCAGTATGTCTCATCATGTGGCGCTTGAGGTGCTTGGCATGTGTGTAACTGCGGTCGCAAAGCTGACACTCAAATCTGCCGGCCGCATTCTTAGTAGGTGGAAGAATGCCTTGTACGGAAATAAAGAAGGGATCAGTCGAAGAAACCTTGTTATTAGAAGTAATAGAAGAAGAGTCAGAAGAACTTATAGATGACGTTATAGGTGAGGAGTAAATGGTCTCCTGGGCGGGAGTAGGAAGTGAAAGATACGAAAATTCTGGAGATTCCAGTGGTTCAGCGATGCATTGTGGTTGTTGGTAGTATGTGTTAAAGTCGTAAGTTGAATGCGAAGGCATAGGCGAAAGTGTCATATTATAGACACTGGAAAGCTGAGAGAACATTATATGAATTCTTGTATGTATGAAAATGAATGAGTGAATGTGTATGCAGTAATGATGATAATTGTTTGATGAAAGATATGAGGTGAGAAAAAAAATAAACAGAAACAAGAGGGAAATGACGATAATTTATATTGGTTTTGAATTACAATGATAGATATATAAAAAAAATAAAAAAGTATTAAGAGAATTTGAGAGTTAGATTAGAAAACAGGGAAAAAAATAAAAGAGTTTAAACATTCATATGTAAGTACCAAATACGTGTAAAATGAATGAAAATACAAAGTTCAATAATAAAAAAAAGAAAAAAAATAAAAAAAATAAAAAAAAGAAAAAATAATAATAATAAAAAGAAACAGTATTTGAGAGTTATAAGGTCCATCCAATGAAATAATAATACACACACGTTCGCCGGTAGGACATTAGACATCTCTAAAATCTTGAGTCCCTCGCCTTACCAGTTCAAAACAAAAGTAAACATGCACAGCATTTTTACTTAAAAAAAGAAATGTTATAAAAAGAACTGTTATAATTCTTAATAAGGCCGCATGTATGAAATCATTATAAAATATAGTTTGTATAAGTCGCATTCAGAGTCTTGCTGAAAAAAGAAATTTATGTTTTTATTTCTGTTTAATTGCGATGCGTTTTCTTTTTTGTTTTTGTCGCTTCGATATCATAGCTGGAAGCGTTTGAAAAAAAAAATATATATATATATATATATATATATTTTTTTTTTAGTACTCCTTCAATCCAAAACTTAAAATTTTTCTGTCTCAAAAAAACAATGTCATGATGATTTATATTATAATTCAATCGACATGATTTTATTCCACAACTAGCCTCGAACCCAGCATTACAGTTTTTTAAAATTATCGAAATCTCTATAAAACTATTTATTTTTTATAGGAAATTATTTATATGGATTTTTTTTTTAAAAAAAAACTAAATTTGCAGCTTTTGGAAAACCGTTATAATCATAGTTTATGACAACTGGATATTGTTTGTTGTTAATTATTGTTCAAAATTTGATATGCTTACTATATTTCGTAGCAAACATTATTAATAAAGAACATTGTTTTTTTTATTTTTTATTTTTTTGTTCTAATAAAGTAACTTTGAGTATTGGTTAGGCTCAGCTGCGATAATCATTAGTAGGCAACTGGTTAGCAAACACAATTAATCACATACAGTAAGATGTCACCAAGCTTTTGGACAGAATTCAAACACATGCATGTTAATGAATTTGATTGTTTAGGAGTTTCCAAAATCAACCACGACTCCCATCTCATCCTTCAACTTTAAACCAATATTTTTTTTTTTTTGAAAAATAGATTGTATATGTGAAATCAAGGTTTAATGTTTTTAGTTTTCTCATTTTGTCAAAAATAAAACAAGAAAAAAGAATGTATATACACCGTTTCTTTTCTCATACAGTTCATGCAGGCAGCGGAGGGGTCACTATGCTCCGACCACAACCCTCTGCACTGTAATACCAGTAAAGATCCGCCCAACTATCAAGACTGCTACATATATACACCTCCTAGCTTCAAAGTCGCTTTGACGGATCCAACCAACTGTAATTTTATATTTTTTAAAAACTAATCATTAATCAAATAAACTTCGTTTTTCATCACACTTTTTGCAAACAAATATCTAGAAAAGCCACAAAACTTTCAAAAGGTATCAAACTTGAGACCATCTATAGATGATCTATACATAATTAGACACCAAGTCTCGACTACAATAAAAACTCTAAGTATCAAAATAGCTTAGATGTTTCAAAATATACTATAGAAGTGTTGTAGCATGTAGGCTTCAGTTCTATTGAGCCAAAGTTAACGTGATAAAATATTTGCAAAAAAAAAAAAAATTGGCTGATTGTAAAAGATGATGGGTCTCATATATGCAAACCATTTTCGGTGGTGTTCCTTGTTATATATATACGTGAGAATTAATGGGAGGACCCTTACAGTAGTAATGTGTGTTTATATATACAAACAGTATTTTGGTTTTTTTTTTTTTTCACCCCTATAAGCTTTCAACTCCTATCTGAGAGGGACTGATTGGTTGATCTGTGCGGCTCATGGGCCTAGATTTCAATTGCACCTGTGTTGCATTGACAGCGGCTCCATATTACATTCCGCTGGGGTTACCGGATATGGTATTTTTGAATTATTATTGTTTCGCGGACTCTGACACTCCGAAAAGTCGTAAGCATTAATTTTTTTTGGTGAGAACAAATATGAGTGGTTTTTGTTTTTAGAATAGAATAGTAGGATAAAGCTATGTAAGAGCAGTAAACTAACTAAATGTAATTTAAAACAGAACCAGGTTCAGCAGACCATACGAAATTATTTTTGAAAATTCAAGACAATAGTAAGTTTTTTTAAAGTTTAACTCTTGTGACAAATTGTATGATCATTTGGCTAAGCTGGCTAAATTCAGTATAACATGTAAACACAAAGGTAGTGCTTGAATCTTGTAAAAAAAAAAAAATACAAAATAATTTTTTATTTTTTTTATTTTATTTTTTTGGCTACATTGATTAAAACAAAATAAAAACGTCACATACATCCACTTCCTTTGAGTTGTCTTTTTTTTTTTTCATATATATATTGAAGATGATTTGATTTTATTAGCTGATTAAAAAAAAAGTTTTTTTGCTGTGTAACATTTATAACTAGTTTTAGGACATTTGCATAATTTGAATAAAATGTATAAAGCTTTTCGACTACAAAACTTATATTACAATAGACAGTATATAAAAGATAATTATAGCCATGTATCATAGATATTGATAGTAGTTGTAAAAAAATGTAAGACAAATATAGTAATTTGAAGCTGAGTTTGAGTTTGATCATTGGACTTTTTGTTTGAACAGAAACCTTGGCTTTCGATTTTTGAATGGTTAGCCAAACATCTTAATAATTGAACACTTTTGCAAGTTCAACTAATCATTGTTATATAAAAAAAAGCAAAAAAGTGAATTAATTTTATATATATCTATATACCTGTGTGTTTTTGATATGTTAATTGTTTTGAGCTTTGATGTGGAAATGATTATATCAAAATTGAGAAATACATCCAACCGATAGTACAAGAACAGGGTTACTGCTGAAAAGTTATATAAAATTGTTAAACAACCATTATTAAATGCATGGTCACAGTTCTATATATATATGTCTGAGACATGCTTGCAACTACTTGAAATAAAAAGGGTGTTGCGTCAAAGCTTTAGAATAAAGGCTTGATTGACAACAGATGTTTGAGACCCGAATATTATCAAGTGCTCTGCCTAAAATACCCTTGCCCTGAGATAATGCTTTTGACTACTACAGTGGAACTGCGAAGCCAGCCTTTTCTTATATTGTAAAAAAAAAAAAAGTTTTGATGTTTATTAGGCGGACTTTTGACCTATTTCAAGACCTAACTTTGTGTTTGATTTCCTAATTTACAAGAAAACTAGCCATATTCAGACAGCTTTCACCAGAATTGAGTTTAGCGTAAGGAACAAAAAAAAATGAAACGGTACTGCTGTTTTCAGCCAACTGTATCAAGAGCGCATTGGCCAGGCGCCCGAGAGCTACCTGTATGTTGTGCGAAAGACTTATCGGAACTTTTTTTTTGTTTTAAAAACACACATGATTTTCGTTGCAAACCGGTGCTAGATGTGTATTTTCACTTGTGATATATTCTACTACTTTAAACACTTTTTTTTTTTCTTATTTCAAGTATCAATATTTCAACCAAAAAAAAAAAAAAATCAAGATACTCAACTCTTCCTAAGCCTAAAATAAAATTCAAAAACTTAAAACTATTTGTGGATTTAAAGCTTTTAACAGATGTTCGGTACATTATCCACACTAAGCAAGTTTAAAAAATTATTCATGTATCATTAAGGTTTCATGAAACATCCAAACCAATGACCAAAGTTTTCATCTCCATGTAATAAATTCTTGACAAGTGGTGATTTGAAGACAAATGATCAAAAAAAAAAAAGATTTAAACATTTGAAAATGTAACACTTTTTTTTTCTACCGTAATACTGGTATTTATATGTCATATAAGATGGTTGCGCCATTCCAAATTAAACAGAATTTTGAAACTTTTTGTATTAAATGTGCATAATAGTTTGTACTATATACATGTGTTTGTGGATAATCGTATTTCGTATATAGTGTTTCACCAAAAATCACATAACAATAAAGCGGTCACAGGCCAGATTTGGCTCAAACCTTTTTGATTTTAAAGCATACGAATGATTGAGTTTCATGAATTCAAATACTTTTCAAATTTAAAGCTTTTTTTTCTGAGCATGCAAGTCTTTGAAGCTGCTCTTTTCATGCCATATATACAAATCAGTTTTTTTTTTTTTTTACAATACATAAAAACTTGATCTTAGATTTTTTCTATTCTACATTTTATTTTTAGATGTAGATATTATCACAAATGAATCTAAGATTAAAAGACAGGGGCAGTTGCAGTCACAATACAAAATTGACGAAACAGAGAAAAAAATATAATTGGTTGTTTTTTCATATAAATCATCGAAAACTAAACACGTAGTTTAGTAATTTGCCCAAAAAAGTGTAAATGAAATAAGAAATTTTAATTTGAATGAACTCGAATAAATGGTTTTTATACCGGCTTTTTGCACTTTTTTATGACTTAACAAGCTTTTAATCACACTTTGAATATAATATTATTTTGAAAATTAAGTAAACGTTGGCACAAACTAGATTCTAATCAAGATTATGAAACAATAAAAGCAAAAAGTCTAAAATTTTTCGGAAAAAATAAATGTGCTAAATTAAGTTAAATTAATACAAAACAAACAAATAATTCCTATAAATCTAGAGTTACAAAATACTTATTTTATATCAAAAAAGTAACTGAAAGATTTTTTGAGTCTGTGAAGTGTGCTATAGACATTAAATAGTAACATCAACTTTATTTATTTTATTATTACATAAATTCCAATATCATACCATTTTTACTTCTCACATAAATTGTTGAATTTTCAAATGTGAAAAAAAAAAACTCACTTTTGTGTGATTGTAAAAAAAAAAAAAGTAACTAGAGGAAACTAAATTGCCAAAAAGTTATAGAGTCAAATAGTATATGTGAAAAGTGATATGATACTAAATTTCAGAGCAATAGTTTTCTTTACTTACCGTATGAAAAAACATACTAAATTTTTTATCATTTAAATGTTTTTGTTTTTTAATGAAAAGGAAAGCTTTGGATATATGCTGCTTTTCATTGTTTTTGAAATCAGCTAGAACCCGAAATTGTGTGCAACTAATTTTTACGTGGAAATTGATTTGCAAGTGAAATAGAGTTAAAATAAGTTATTTTAATTTGAGTCACTCAAATTGGGAGTTGGAAACAAAAATGATTGTACCGTAAAAACATTCCAGAAATGTATCTGTTTGGTTATTTTTGGATTTTTATTATAGATACTATCAATAATAATAAAAATCAAAGTAAATACGACGGTGAATTAAATAGACCACTGAAAATAATCAAACACGAATTAATTTTATATTAATAATAGTAAAAGTTATAAAAAGCCAATTTGGGTTTTATTAAAACAATGTTTTTTTTTGTTTTGATTGCGTTTTCCTCAAGATGTAAACATTGTTATTATAAAGTTAATAGAATTCATTTCCGGTCAATAACTGTCAAAATCTTGTGTAGATCATTGCTTTGAGACCAAAACTTTTTTTTTATTGAAATTAATTTACTTGTACTTTGTCAAAATTCAAAGCTGATCAGATATTATATGAACTCAAACTCTATCAATCATATAAAATAGCTAATGACTATTTTTTCCCCCTCTCCCACCTCCTTCGAGAGATGGGATACCCTGTATGTATAGAGTCGCTTTTTTTTTTTTTTTTTTTGGCTTTGTGTAAATTTCTGAAAGGATTTGACCTAGCCATTTTCTAGAAAAAAAGAAAAACTTAATCATGATGTTTTGTAGGCTTTGTTCAAATGTTTCTACCAAGCGGCCCGGTTTTTCAACATGCGCACTTAGACCATGACTGTTTTCTGTACCAAGGATGGTTTTTTCTATCCTTTTTCGAGACTTCCATCCAGCCTGTGGGTTTGCTGCATGAACGTGCAGACCGATGGAACTACTCTGAATAAGCTCAGACACTTTTAAATGCAGGCGTTTTCTTTTGCATATTCTCTGCAAGTGGAGCTAACTTTTAATATTCATACATTCGTATAACCGCTACTTAAAGTTTTCCAAAAAAGAGATGTGGAAGAACCTTATTTGGCATATTTGCATGACTATGAATAGCATTAAGATGGTTTTCAGTAGAACAAACTCTTGGGTCACCTACATCACTTGGAATTATCTTGCTTTTTTTTTTTTTTTCCAACATATATTTCTTTTGCAGAGAAATTTCGGTTCCAATGACTCTGAATAGACAGCTTTTTTATTAATAACTACCATATTAGCAACATAAGTTTATGTACGCGTCAAAATCAAAGTTTATGGCCTTAAAATTTGGTAGTTATCATTAAAATCGAAAAGCGGCTTAAAGATTTTACCTCACAACGAAGTAAAAAACATACTGTCAAAATCGAAGAACGACCCACAGAAAAGGGTGAAAAAAAAACAACAATAATATTCCAAATTTTGACAGAAGTTTTGTTAAACAGGTGATATTATTTATTTGTTTTTTTAAAAAAAAGATAATGATAATAATAATGAATTGATAAAAATCTAATTATTCACAGATAAATTTCAATTTTAGCCGTGAAAAAAACTTGATTGCTAATAATAATATTGAGTCAGTAAAAAAAAATATGACTTTACAGAAATAGTTTAATTAAAGGGCTTAGCTTTAAAACAAAATCTCATCGATTCATATCATTGCTGGATAGTTTAAACAAAGAAAACCGTTGGTGAGAACCGATGGGCCGCGCTGCTAGGCAATGTGTTTTTCACAGTTCAAAAAATTATGTGTAGTGACCAAAAAATGCAACGTTAAAAGTTGATGTATTTTATTTTTTCTAAAACAATTATTCTAAATAAACAACTCCAAGTTCTAATTGAGCAAAGCAAATTGGAAATAAAATTCCGGTCTTCTACTTCTTTAAGCCCCTATAAACACTTGATGTGTGCTACAGATATTCCGATTCCTAGCCGAACGTATTTTTGGAATATAAATGGTATTCTTTGAATTTTTGTTGGTAATAAAAAAAAATTTCAAAAAAGAAATAACAAAAAATAGCAAATTATTTTGTAGAAATAGCTCATATTTAGATATTATAATGTAACATAAGCGTCTATATGAAACTTCATTGCCTTTTCAACATTTTTCGGTATAAAAATTTTATAAGCTTTTGTTTTCAATTTTTTTTTTTTTTTTTCAATAATTTTGATAATATCAAAACCAGTAATTCAAGCCAGCAAAATTATAATCTTCATTTTATATTGCAAAAAGAAATTTTTTGTTTGCTTTTTTTATTTACAATTCTTGCGATCCAAAAGAATTTTTTGATCAGTTTAAAATTGTAGCTAGTGACCACTCCCGTGCAATTTTAACTTACTTCTTTTGTTGGAGTATTAAAAAAAATGTAATTAACAATTATAATTATCATTATAATCAGGTTATTTTCCTCATAGCTGATCATAAGGTATATTAAGAAAACATTTACTCAATCTGACCAGAGTGAGATCACCAAGCGGTGGCCGCTCTGTATGAAAAATATTTTAATTGCTTTGACAGTGCCAAATACTCCAAAAATTGAATTAATTTATTCAACGAGAAAAAAAGCCGACAGTATCAACAACGCATTATGTTAGTTCCAATGAGAAGGCAGGATAGTAAAATGTTGGCCAACCATAACGTAGAGGTGATTATCATTTTCAAAATATATTATCTTTTCAAATTTTTGTTATCAGTTTGGTGTGTAAGTGTTAGGATAGATAGAAAATCTGTTTATTGTCCTTACACCACATAGTTACATAATTAAAATATTAATAACAAAGATATACAGAGAAGACATAAAATTCAATGTTAGGATAATAAACGGATTTTTTTTACTGACATACTTTTTAAAATAATGCCTAACTTTTTACTTTAACACGCTGATTTATAACAAATGTCCGTTACAAAAGATATTTTAAAAGATATTTAAAATTCTTAAGTATACCAAGTTTTTCATCTGGATTTTGTGGTAAAGCCTATAGATATTAACTATAGTTATTATTGTTGTTATCAATTAACTGTTCTTGTAACTAATCATGAGTTATAATAAAAAAATCATCGAGTAGTACACATACTTGAAGTGGACCCACCTAACTGGGGCTTCGTAGTTTGAACTTTTATTTAGTTGTTTTGATTGCGCAAAGTTTTTCAGGATTCAAATCTGTGTTGTAAAGGAAACTTAATGAGATTGTCACTGTAAAGTATTTTTTCTAGTCAGAAAGTTAGGCGGTAAAACCTTCACATGGTTTCAATCTAACCATCATAATATTGATTTCAGAAACGATTATTATTATTATTATTATTATTATTATTATTATTATTATATATTATTATTATTTTATTATTATTATTATTATTAT
>QVTG01000077.1:0-74384 GCA_013305925.1 Geotrichum reessii
TATTATTATTATTATTATTATTATTATTATTATTATTATTATTATTATTATTATTATTATTATTATTATTATTTCATGAACCGAAGAAATAAAAGATACTTTGTCCGTAAAAAAATAAAAATGAAAAAATAAATGCAGAAATCATATAGTGATATTTGCAGATAAATTTTATGGCTATTCTTGGTAATAATAACAATAATGAAAAAAGTTCGTAATAGTGAAAATTAGTTTGGTACCATTTGATAGTGCTACCATACTTGATATTTATTAGTTGAATGTATTCCATAGTGACGGGTAGTAAGTAGTTGCAAAGGGTGATTTTGGGACGTTGAACTTGTAAGTGGCAAAAAATCATTTTTATACAACTAAATAGCTTCCGCAAGCTTCATTTGAGTTTAAGGGTCCCCAATCCAGAATATCACGTAGTTGACGATTAACAAGATCTGTCTTCTCTTACGATAGTTTTTTTTATTTCTATGAAAATAAATAATAAAAAAAATGAGTTTGGATCAGTTTTTACGCAAACGCTCGAGTTCTGCCACAAAAGACGACGGATAAGAGCTGTTCATCGAGGACTCTATTAGGGACTAAAAAACTGCATGCAAAAGTAAGTTGGGACTTGACTGATACTTGAGTAATTTGTAATTGTTTAAGTAAGCCTACTAAAAAATTAATATGAATTAAGAAATAATAATAAATAAAAAAAAAAACTAGAAAACTTGAATAGAGTGATAGGTAAATAGTTTTAAGAAACTATTGTTCCATAAATGTGGCAGATGTGGTGGCCGATCTTTTCAGTTTCTATGTGTGGATATCACCTTTACCAGAAAAAAATAAAGATTAGCCGAACATGACTGAATGATTCTAGACTCAAACCTCAAAGAAGAAAGTGTTTGAGCCAAAAAAGTTAAAATATAATTTTGGTTAGCGTAAACCAATGTAAATATGAAATCTATACAAAATATATATACATGTATTTTTTCGAAAAAAAAAAAAAAAAAGTTTTTTTTGTTAAGCGAAATCCTTGTTGCCTACATGTTGGAAATATTAAGCAACGATTACTGTTTTTTCTTTTATACGTAAAACAAGAAGAATCAAAGTTTTTACCACAACCTTACTGGCGTACAGTTATTACGCATGCACTGGCATCATAATATTGTATAAATAGATTTATTTGTTTCCTATTTTTACCAAAAACAAAAATTGTCAAAGTTCATATTCAAGCTAGGTAGTCTTAAACCCCAGATGAAAAAAAAAGATCTGCGTTTTCTCAATTATGATATTAAACTACTCAAATAGCAAATTCAGTTCATACGCCTGCACGCGCAGTACAATGTAGATAAGGAGCTTTTGTAAAAATAAATTACTCACAATTTTAGTAATTATCTGTTATTGCTTTCTCAACGCAATTTAACTTGTTTCTAAGGGGTTGCACGCCTATTATAATGAGACATCTATATACATATTCAAGGTAAGCAAACATATTATCAACTGCACAATAGCTTTTAAGCAATTTACAAGCTCTGTGTACTATAACTACTGCCTCCTTGCTACGTATTTTTTTTTTTTTTTTTGGCTTTTACGACATAGCACTATCAGTGCTTACTGAAAACGGTTTGCACATGAAGTTAGTTACCGAAATTAAAATCTAAAATTTTATAGCTTACGACAATCTAATGAATAGAAATAAAAGTTAATACAATTTCATCAATCTCCCAATGAATACATTTGTCTTGAAAACTCAATAAAAGTTGAACAAAGCAAAGGAAAACGGTGTTGAGAACAACAGTAAAACTCTTTTCAAGCTCTGACAAGGAAGCATGTAAAAAAAGAAAATAAAAATCGATAAAAAAGTAGCTATGTGATGTAATGATAATTAACTAATTTTTTATCTAAAAAAAAGTAAAAAAAAAAAATAATATATATATATATATTAATAAAAATAATTATAAAAGTAAATTAAAAAATAATATGAAATAATATGAAAATAATTTTAAAAGTAATATGAAAAATAATATAAAAAAAATAATATAAAAAAATATAGGAAATAATATAAAAGGTAACATGAATAAAGTAAAATAAAATATTAGGATCTGTTATTATCCTTGGCGCCTTTGTTGTTTTCATACAACTTGAAGCCCAGAAAAAGTGTTGTCAACAGGCTAAAAAAGAAAAGAAAAAAAAAAAAAAAGGAATGGTTATTTTTAAAAGATCGGTACCTTAATCTTGCATATACATGCGTTATTACATGTATGTTTTCTTTAATAACAACAAAATTTCCAAAACAAGACTAAATTAAAAACAAAAAAAAAAAAAAAAAACTACTTTTATCAAGTTTTTCACTCATCTCATTCAACTTTGTTAACACACGGTTTTAAGTCGTCATCAAGCTTCAGTAGTATCATAGTCATCTATTTTAGAAATAAAAATAAGCTGTTTGAGAGTTTCATAGGTGAGCATGGCTCATAAACATCATTATTACGTGGTGCACGTGTTTCGTGTTGCCAATCGCATGTACTGGAAAACTAATTTAGAGTGACTTGCTTTCATTACGACCCTCCTTTAATACAAAATTTTAATATTTCGTATTGAATAAAAAGTTAACCTCATCGACCCTGTCGAAACTATTAACTCGATCGCAAGCAACGTTTGTAAATGGCCACAGCTTTACATTAAAGTATTTAGGGTGCTATACGTTTTAAAAACTAATATGATATTAGTTTCTCAGTAAGGTTATATGAAACCGTGTTGTTCTAAGTAAATTTTTCAGATATGTACATATGACCCTTGAAAATGTCAGTTTTATACCGATAGTTTTTATTTTTTTTTTTTTTTTTGGTTTGTTTCTAAGATTGAAAATGACAATCAATGTGGCTATCTACAGTTTTTTTTTTATGCATTGTATGATATTTCTATGGGCTTCTCCAGTCTGATGCCATTTTAAGCTGACAGTCAATATCAAACTTTATTTCACAGAAAGCTTTGAATAAAACAAGGATATACTTGACCCCTAGAGCTTAGTACCAACGACCTACGATATTAGTTGCAAGCAACAATGATAATTTTGACAGCTCACATATACTGAAACTCTTTTGTTTGTTTCCGACAGTGAGCTGTGATCACCTACAGGTTACAATAGACACATAGCTAGTTTTTTTTGGTAACCAAAAGCACCCTGTATTTCTCATGTTACAAAGTACATTACCAATATCAAGATGTTACAGCATATATGAAAAAAAAATTGTCTTTTAATGATTTTCTAATACCATGTGTAATATCATGTATTGGGTTGGCGTAACAACTATGACATGTAGTTAAATTCGTACAATGCAGTCAATGCGCGACTATTTTCAGAAATATTGAAAGCAAGCCAAAAAAAAAAAAAAAAAACATTTTCTGAATATCTAAAAAACAATAATGATGAATGCCTAACTATTAAAACTTGTTTTCACTGTTGAAACAAATGCATTTTGCATACGAGGCGGTATGGTTATTACTGCACTTTTTGACTGAAATGGTATTCGACACGACTTAATTACTAATAAAATAAATCTTTGTTTTCCGTGCACACGCCGCTTTTAGGTCCAGATAAAACATGGGCTTGCCTAACCTATGGTAAAATTCTAGTAATACATTTTTTTTTTAACTTTTGGACTAAAGCTAATAATTCCTGGCTGAAAACCTAGGCATTTACAGAGTTTGAGTTTAGAAAAATATACGTACTTTTTTTTTTTTGTTAAAATAACTCCTGCCGACCCTGTTTTCGATGTTATCCAAAATGAAAATTCAGAGTTAGAAATTTTATATTTATGATATTAGAATTACTCACACTATATAATACAGAATCACGGTACATGGATGTAAATAGCAATCGTGGTATATGTTGCTTAAACATTGTAGATTTATGCCTTGTTGTCGCCGTGCCGCTCTAGTAATACATATGCTTTGATTTTTTTTTTTTTCCCCAGCCCGGCTAGTCTATCCACTTTACCGTAAGTAATGATCTCAGATTCTATCGCGACTATTTAGACCAGGAGGTCGTTAATGAAATAAAAAGTACAGATCTCAGAAACATACCAAATCTCACCTCAAGAATTATACAAGAAAAAAACCTAATAAAACTTTATTACTTCTGTTTTAAAAGCTCGTTCATTATTGGATTTTTTTTTATTTTTACATTGGTATTTTAAAGACTTGAATTGCAACATTGTCTCAAATTTATCATCATACCGTTTTTCACAAAATCGAGACTACTCTGTCTAAAACTCAGGTACGCAAGACTTGCAGTGAGACTATTATTTCATATCGATTTCATATATTGCTAATATACAATATCTATAGCAGCAGAAATCTTATTTCTCGTAGACCGTAAGATTGCCTATTTAAATTTTTGTGCCGAATTTTTTGTGCATTTAATGGTAACCATGACACCCCCTTTTATTTTCATCGTCATATTGGCAATGTCGTGGACTGAAAAAAAAAAAAAAAAAAAAAAATAATGGCTACGCAGCTTGCTTCGGCTGCCAGCATCTTTGATGCTGTTTATCTAAATACCGTACATTTTTGTTGACCAAGCTTAACGGCGTAAAAACCTGCAGGTAGGCCAAGAGGCTCGAATGCATGTATAGCATGTAACATTGATTGTAACTATACAATGCATGCTGACTATTGTAAACTATATTTCTGACTGCGGCGTAACTTACCAGCTACTACACTACGAGCTAACAAGTCTAAACGTCGCAGCTGATCAGTATTAAAATCAAATCAGTTTGTGAAGGATGCAAACTGTAGTCAGTGCATTCAAACTTCAAATATGAGACTCGTCATCAAATTATATTTCGTTATAATACAACAGCAATTTTTAAGGATCTGGATTTAAGCAGTTTCTTTTTAGTATGTTACTGAACTGAAGTATTAGACGCTTGTATTTATTTGTTATCTGTATCCAAATTTTGATCAGTACGTCGTCTTCCATATAGTTTATATTTATTCAACTTTCCACAAATTCATCAGCTGACATTTTGATATACAGTCAAAAAAAAAAAAAAAAAAGATAATAAAACTAAATGTTACACAGGCCTATTGCAATTACAAGAACTAGTTACTTGATCAGAATTTACAAGAAGTACTGTTGTATAATCTGATGTACTTGCGTCGCGGCTAGATAAAACATAGATTTTGTAACGATACACTGATCCCATTAAACTCAAAATTGAAAAAAATGACATTAAAAGAACTGCACTTAACTTTAGAAAAAGACTCATATGTACTAGAAATTATATAGCTGGCATCCATTCATGCCTAACTAAACGAGTTCTATATGGGTTCTGGAGAGAAGGCTTAGCAGTCTAGCCATTTATAAACTTCATTTGTATGTGTAATATAAGCGGCGGTAGAGGTAGCAATAGTAGCAGCCATGGCAATAACAACAGGAGCGCAGGATGCATAGTTTGTACATGAATGTATTGCACTGTTGCACAGTTCTCAAGTAGTCATAGATCAGAGACTAGGGTACAGATACCATAGTGGTATTTTAGGTTTGGCCTATTCGGGACTGAAAAAGGATGTCATACTTTTTTTTTTTTAACAGGCTCTAGATTTACGGACTCCACAAAGTCTGGTGTAGCTTATTTTTCAACAACCGTCTCCTCACTTGATCAAAATGCTACATGGATTTTTCAAGATAACCTAATTCTATTGTAGTAAATAATAATAATAATAGAACTAATATACTTTCTTTTTTAGGGTTAACTATTCCTCGAAAGCCAAGCTTATTTTTATTATTTTTTTTTTTTTTTTTTTTTCACCCGCATTTAGATTTTTATCGCAAACTTACAAAAAAAACCCTTTCGTATGACAACGTCAATTAGCCAGCATATTACACGACATTTGCAGATATACTTCACCAGGAGTTAAAAAAAAACTTTAGTATCAAATCAATTTTTATAAACTCATTGGTCGAGATATACTTTGAATAACCAATAGATATCGACTGAAATGATACCAGTTGAATCAAACCCCGTTCATACAAAACGCAAAATGTCAACACAAATAATAGCCCATGGATCCGGGACACAACCCGCCGTGCCAACTAAGTAATTTATTAGCCTGTCTTTCTTTGTACTAGCTTTCCAAGTTACATTTTAATTGTAACTGTGATTGAAAAAAAAATAATTCTAGATTATACGTTATTGTTTTTTTTTTTTTTGTTTTGTTTTCAAGCAAAATCTTTAATGCCAGTCAATGCTCCAATGCCTATTACTTTTTCAGATGCGATAGTCAGATATAATAAATAGTTGAATTACTTTTTAAGCTTATCTAAGTGAGGGCCCATTTGTCGAGTGTTTGCATCTGTCGATACTAAACTTTTGGAAAATTGTAGCCGCAAGATCTTTCTCTTAAAGAATCCTTAAAGCCAATTTATTTTGGATGGTTACAAACGATGAAATCAACTTTTTTTTTTTTTTTTTTTTTCAATTTTCACATGCTCTACAAAAGTAGCTAATATGGGCTATTTAGAGACCAAACTTTGTAAAGTAGCTGACAGGTTGTCTCTATGACCAAACGTAGGTCAGAGAGAGAGCACGTCAAAACCATTGATTGATTTTAATACTCATATTTTTTTATTTATTTGATCTTTCATTCTACAATTGAAAGCTACAGATATTCCATCAATGAAAAAAAATAAGTCAGAAACCTGACAAAGCGTTCAAAAATGATGTGCAGGAAGAACTTTAAACATGTTTCTATCATTTATATCCTGAATCTATCAAATAGATGTTTTATTCTAGTAGAATTTCTTTTGCTGACACGTTGAAAAAAAGATTATTCTCAACACTTGATGACGATAGAAAAGTTATCTTTTTTTGGTAAACTGATAAAACTAAAGTTGATAACAGCTTTTTTCAATATATAAAAAATACATTTACAACTTGAGCATTTACAAAAATAATATCATTGCTCCTCAGTTTGACAATTAAAACTTTTGAAGTGCACATAATCTTTAACATTCAGGCATATAACTGAATTTGAAAACACAAATTATTCATACGTATTTAAAAAAAAACAAAAAAAAACAAAGAGGTCTCTTTCTATTTTCAATGCTCGAGATGCAAAATTCTGGCAGCTTGTTGCGCTTTCATTGTCACAAATTGACCAATAATCTTATTCTACTTGTTTACTGTTATTAGAGTCCTTCATTTTTGTATTCAACTTTTTAGGTCAGTTACTAGACGAACAACCTATGAATTTTTTTTTTGTATAGTATTTTGTTTATAAACGAAACAAGTAGATTTAAAAAAGAGTTTAAATGTCGTCTCTCCAGATTTTTGAAAATTCCACCATTCAAACTTGGGCAAAGTGCAAGACAAAAAACCTAATGTTTCATTGAAATATTCTGGTTCAGTCCTTAAATACACTTGATGATGTTTTCTCTCTTCTTATTTCCTACGGTGCGATGCTCATACTTTTTGTTTTGATCAATTTTGAAAAGAAATACAAAACTTCGGCTGCACAAGAACTCAAATCTGGTCCTCAAGGTCCTTACCAATCAACGTTAAAATTGTCTTTATTTAAAACAGTTGAAAAGTCTATTTGAATCTGGAAATTAAAACAATACATCTGTTTGTAGTGGTTACGTAAAAGAAACGTAAAGAGAGAAAGAAACAGAGAGAGAGAAAAAAAAAAAAAAAAAAAAAAAAGAAATAATGATATATCTTGTTTTGATTTTGCCCCCTTCGAGAATTGAGATTCTAGTAGGTCGCATTCAACCCGGATAAGCCCAGACCAGCCGTCTTCTCTAACGTGCATACGTTTATCTTTTGAGTGCGTTAGATTTTAAACTCCAAAACGTTTCTTTTTTTTGGCTTCATTCTTTAGGTTAGGCAGGTTTTTTCAGTTTTTTTTTTTTTTTTTTTTTTCAGTTTCAATTTTTTTTTGATATAATTTAAAAAAAAAATTGTTTCAAAACAAAATATTAAAAAAAAAAAAAAATAAAAAAAAAAACCTTATATGGTATAGTTGCACTTGAGAAACAAGACCTTTGTATTTTAGTCGTGAGAACTGCTATTATTTCTATATAAGCCCAGCAACATGCAAAGCAAATTTGGATATGTAAAAATCACAGTACAGCTGAACCGTACCTGAGGTAACAGTCTAAATTCTTTGCAAAAGATTACGGATTACATGACATGGCACAGGACAGGAGTCGGGGTTTTTTTTTTTTTTTTTTTCTTTTTCTTTGTCTTCTAATGCTCGTTCATGTAAAAGTCAATAGAGTTGTAAAAAAAAAAAAAAAAAACAGTGACTTTCTACCAAAAATATCATTACTTGCAGTATTTTCAGTACACCATACATGATACAGCTTAATTATTAACAAAGCCTAATCAATGATACTCAGCAACTGGGTATTTAGGTGCATGCTGATAAATTTCATGTGCTTGAGAAAGTCTAGCATCTCAAAAATTTGATCATTTGTTACTTGAGCTCAGATTTGCTGGAACTAGTCTTTTGGGAAATTTACTAGCTTTTGGTTTTGGTTTTGACTTTTAAAGAAATACTGATATTAGATTGTACAAACCTAACGACCAAAAGTCGGAAATGCGTTGAGAGAAAATCAATATTGTTAAGTAAGAAATTGTTGGGTAATAATGAGTAAATCTATATCTATCTCATGAATTCATGCTAAAAATTTTTTTTTTTTTCTTGGTGTTGCTTTCACTGTTTTCTGTTCATGGAAAATTATAGGTGTATTTTAACGTATGTATATTTCTAAATAAGTATTTTAAACGATATCAGCTATGCTCTATAAAGCAAACATCTTACGGTTATCAACAAAGTCTTAACACATTTTCATTGTATGTTAATTGTATTTTCATAACTTTGGGTATTTTTTACTAGTTAATATCATTAGATATATGATTTACACGTAGCTATGCAAGCCAAAGCTACTTTTCATGTTTTTTTGTCTTAACTAAAATGCTGATGATGCAGTTTAATTCTTAATTATCTGAAATATGGAAACGGCACACTAGTAGTAATAGCAAGTATACCATATTTTGTGTTTGTTCTCAAGTTGAAAACAACTGAACGTAAGTAAGTTGTAATAAAGAGTATCTTACCTTTAGGTACATTTCAGCATTGATTGGTTTGTCTAGAATTGTAATTTTTTTTTTTTTTTTTAATCAAGTTCTGATAGCCTTTTGGAAGCTATTGCAGAGCTGATCTTTTTTATCATTAAGAATTCAAACACGATTTGATTTAATAAAATTTAATAAATCAATTTGTATAATTCATTTCTTTACTCTCTAGCAACTATTGACACAAATGATACATTTTCTTATCGATTGGATTCTGAGCCACAATTAGACATAGTTAGAAGCATAGAAATTAATCCTGAATTAAAAGAAGAAGAAAAAAAAATACTATATATATGTGTATGTTGTTATGTGTTTCAGAAATCCTGGACAGTGGAAATTTTCCGTTTTGTGTTGCCTATTGTTATAAAAAAAAAAAAAGGATTTGTCTCAATTTTCAAAATTAAAGTTAACACTACCAATCACTGAGACACTAGTTTGGCCGTTTTGACTTTCCCGATTTAAGCGAGGCTCGAAAATACATGCTACTTAACAGGTTTGTCATTCCATTCAGCTGTTTCTTCGCGGTTTCGTCTGTTCAAGACCTATAACCAAAGTTGCCCATCATCAAATCAATCAAGCCCGCCCAAAAAGGGCTATCAAAATAAAGCCAATTTCTTAATAGAAATTTGAATCCTCTTTTTTTTTTTTTTTTTTATTTTTTTTTTTTTTTTAAAAAAAAAAGATTAAACCTGAAAAATCAGAAAATAAAAACCAGTAAATATATATATATATTTTTTTTTAAAAAATAAAACTCCATAAATTTTGAGATCTGACTGAAAAAAAATTTTGTAACTAGGTCTGTAATACCCGATTTATAGATCAGAGGTTTTGATATCAATAGAGTAACATTATCTGTTTTTTTTTTTTTTTTATTTTATTTTTGGCTGTACTTGTTCCAAGTTGGCAGCCATGCAAACAAGCAAATGACAAACCCCCTGGTAAAGACATATAAACAAGCAAAGCGGCAACAGCAATAGATGCAACAAAAAAACTACATGCCAAGATTATCTTTTGCTGCTTGATTCTGCAAAAAAGCAAAATATATATATATATATATATATATAAAAAACAAAAAAAAAAACCTATTACTGGAAATGTTGTTAAGATTGACTATTTTGTCTCATTTATGAAGCATAACCTACACATCTAAGATTCTAGTCAAAAAAAAAATGGATAGTAGTAAGAGTAGTACATTGAAAAGTTAGAGTAGTTGCATTTATTAAAAACAACAGTCAAATTTCATATTTGCCAGAGCAGGGACCGTATTTCAGAGAAGACTTGTACTACCAAGAACCTAGATGCCTGAAACTTTTGAGCTTTGTGTCGATAAAAAAAAAAAAAAAAATTATGACCGAAACAGTCATTCTACATTGTAGTCTATGTGATCTTGCATATTACCCTAAGTTTGATGTTTATGTTTGTTATTGATCAAAACATTGGCCATTATCAGTACGTTAGGGGGTCTCGAGCTTGCGGTTGTTGCACAGGGGCTTTTAAATTTCACTGTCGTGATTCGTGATAATTAAAATAGTTTTCAGACATAGGTTTGATTGACCCTACTATTTATTAATTAAAAAGAAAGAGAATAGGTATTCCTCAATAGATAAAATGATTTTGAACGGTCAATTTTTTTTTTTTTTTTTTTCAGTTTATAATAGTTTTTTGATTTGAAAAATATTATCAGGACAAAAAAAAAAAAGAGAAAAATTTATGATACATTTGCTCTTTCTATACTTTGCATTATTGTGTGTAGGGTTTCAGATTACCTTGAAAACCACACCTAAAAAAAAAATATATATATATATGCTTGTGTGGTACCCACTAGATGATAACAAAACACAGCTTCAGGAAAGCTTGTTATTTGATCTACCTATACATGATAGCTTGTATTAATAAATCTTTGGCTTTATTCACAAGTCAATTAATGTAGCAGTTTGTTGCCTAAGGGCACTTTGCAATTTCTTAATGCGCCCTGCAAAAGTCTGTTTGTTCTTTGTCGCTGTAAGTAAAGATAACAAAAAAAACAACAACAGGTTGTTTGATCTGCAACACCGGCTAGCTGGGTACTTTCAATTTTTTTTTTGTTTTTTTGTTTTTTTTTTTAGAAAAAAAGCCTTGCTAGTAACATCATTAGTACCGTACGATAGTACAAATCATCTTTGCTTTGTATTATTTTATTGATGCCGCCGACTCGAAGAGCGCCCGACAGTAATTATTAAAAGCTGATCTTCATCAATACTTTTTTTTGTAATTAAATAGTCTTTTGAGACTTTGCTGCACTCCTGCATGAAAAGGCACCGCCAGCTAACTACCAGCAGATTTGGTTGTAGGTAGGCCTCCAATGTTTTAACAAACCAGAAAAAAAAAAAAAGGTAAAGAAAAAACACCATTTTATGAGTTTTTTTTTTTTTTAATCAGAAGCCTGCAATAACTAAACAAATACTTCAATTGACGAGGGTAACAATGCTAGCTACATTTGCTTTTAATTCTATGAAATGCTAGTTGATGATAGCAGTACACATCTGAGGAGTTTTTTTTTTCTCAGGATTACATGAGTGTAGGGGGGGGTTACTTCAAAAAAAAAAAAAAAAAAAAAATTAAAAGAATTTTTGAGAAATTTCAAGATTTTGATTGTAGTTAATAAAATCTGGTTTTTAGGGTAAATAAATAGCTGTTGAAAAAGTAATGCTTTATTTTGTTTTCGTGACGTCTCTGTGGCCTAACGGGATGGTTTGTAACTGGATGGTTTGTCCTGGAAGTTTGTTATCGCCTGCAGAAACATACACGTGCAATCATGCGTTGAAAAGTATATATATATATACTAATAAGTAGACATTATTTAAGGCTCTCTGACTTATTATCTGAACAGGTTTTGCTACCAAAAAATAAAAGCTGGTCAAGTTTAAATGGCAAGAGGTTTTTTTTTAAGTATATGATTTTGCAAGCTTGTGATTGCGAAACCGCAATAAAGTTATTTTTTCCATCATTTTCAAGTAATAATAAAATTGATAATCAGGTATTGAGCTGGTGAGTTGGTAATGTAATAATGGTTACAGTTCTGAGACTCAGCGGCTTCACTTATTGTGATATCTAAAAAAAAAAAAAAAAAAAAAAAATTTAAAGTTGCGGAAATGAACTTATCATTATGCATCTACAAATGTGTGTAAAATCTTGAATATTTTTTTTTTAAAAACCTCAACTCAGTTTTATCATCATGTGAAAAAAAAAAATCGTTATATTGGATCTGACTGTCCTAAGTATTCAAAGCAACTGCAGCGCTGATTGAAATGATAAGGACCAAAGCTTAATTAAAGTAATTTCATAAAACTAAAAATCATATCTCGTCAAGTTAATACCATAAATTTTCGAAGATGAAAAATTGTTTATTGGTTTTACGTGAAAAATCTGCAAGACAAAGTAATAACAAAATTTTATGAATGTATATATATATATATATATATTTTTTTTTTTTTTTTTTTTTTTTTTTTTAGCACACATTGACTATTCTAAAATTTGAGGGCGGCAATTCATTTAATAACCATTTTCATCTGCTAAAATAAAAATAAAAAAACAAAATCAATTGTCACTAAAGCTTACATTGTTTGCCATATCCATTTTTCTATTCAATTTTTGATATAATAATATACAGTTTGGTTTGGCCTTTCAAGTTTTTACAGTACTTTTCAAGTTTTTTTTTTTTGTTGCCAGTTATACTTTGTTTTGCTGAACTTTAATAAACAGTTTTTTAAGGTTACTCTTGGCTTTGCTTCTTTGCCTTGACAGGTACAATTTTTTTTTTTCAAAAAAAAAAAAAAAATAGTTTAATAATTCTGAAATTATATTATTATAGTCAAAATATTGTTTGCATAATCAACTTGACATTATAGAAGAAAAAACATTGACTGAATACAACAAGAATTAGGCTACTTGGCGGTGGTGTGCCGTATACAAGTCCACTTCAATGACTTTGATCCCACAGAGTTTTAGACAGATTACATCTATATACGTACATTTCAAGAAAAACCCCAACGGGATTATCACTATAGCGTACTAGTTTCAGGGGGAAAGCAAAGAAACAAAGCCAGTATAATTTATTCTGTTAATCTGATTATCATTCAAGAAAGTGCGGTAGCAAAAATTGAAAAGCTTGGCCACTAGTTCAATAACTTTTTTTTTTGGTGTCAAATATGAAACCGAGGTTAAGTTTCAATGATTTTTTTTAAGAAACCACACACACACACACAACTCTTTAACAAAATCTCATCCGTTTCAAGTTGGCCACATTCACATTCATGATTCCTTTTTAAAAATTCTCACTTTTTTTTCTTTTTTTTTTTTTCAAAATAGGACACTAAAAGCCATGGCCGGTTTTTTAATTGCACCACCCCACTAAAAAAAATGTGGTGGTTTAATCGGACTATGATTTTTTTTTTGTAGAGTGCCGGGGCTTGATATAAAAGCAGGAAAAATCTGGCTTCATGACTTTTATTGTAGTTTAATTCTCGTAGTTGTCTAGTTTTGGTTATAAGTATGTTGAACGTGATTTTAACGTATCTTTTTTATTATTATTATTTCAATTACATATGTGATGGTGTAAGAACAATCAACACATTTTTCACTTATAGATTTGTGGTACATTGAGCGATTAACATCACAAAACTCTCAATATCAGTGTTTATATAAAGAGTATGTACACAGTACGTATTTAACATAACATTTTAAAGTGAAAATATCATACGTACGTGCTTTAAAAAGATTACATAAGGTGAAGTTAAAAAAAAAATTTTTCTTTGCTAAAAAATATGAAATTTCAAAAATCTACCATAAAATACATATAAGTATAGGTATATTCAATTTCAGCAAGAACTTTTTTTTTTAGGCTACTCAAAGTCTTTGGTCAGTGAATCAAATCAGGTCCAAATTCAATTCAACAAAAAAAAAAAAGCTTTAACTATATAAAATGAACGTTGCAGTTGATTCTAGCCAGGGGTACGTAAAAAACTATCTAAAGCAGAAAAGTTTCATTCAAAAGAGATATCTATATGTAACAAAAAAAAATTGAAAACATTTTTATTTAAAATATTTCGTTAACATGCTTTTTTAACATTGTTTCACAAAAGATTGAACTGGCATGCAATTATTCAGAAAAAACTTAAATATGTCAAAACCTTGAAATTTCACAAAAAAAAAAATTTTTTTTATTTTATTTTTGCCGCTACTACATCTATTGTAGTACATAACAATATGTGTGTTTCTTTTTTTTTTTTGAATCATCAGTAGTGTAGAATTTTATAAATTTTATGAATTTTAGTGAGACACGCGAACCTGCTTACTGCAAACTAGTTGATTTTGCACTGTAAACAAAATTGCTGGGCCGTATTGACATATAAACATTCTAATATGAAAATCAAAACCTCGAAATCAACATTAATTTTTGAAATAGAAAAAAAAAAAAAAATAATAATAATAATACTTTTAGTGATAGTACTACAATAAGTTGTGTCACAAGATGGTATAATAATTGAACTGTTTAATGTTACAAAGTATGTAATCAATAAATGATAAATGACATTATAAATCAACCTCATAATAAATCATGTCCGTTTAAAATTACAACTCGATACAAATATATATATATATATATATATATTTAGCCCAAGTTTTTTAATGCCTTGTAATTTCTGCTTTTTAATAACGATATGTGATTTTTTTTTTTGAAGTTGAAAACAATAATAAACCAAGTACTCATATAAATATATCTAGTGATGCTTGATACTTTTAGCTAGAGTTACTTGTTGAACAAAAAATAAGTTCAACTGCATTAATATAACATTTTCAACATGCCGCCACGTTGTCTTAAGTTACTACAAAATTATTTATTATTTCAAAATTTTGATATAATGATAATTTTTAATAGAGATAAAATTAGGCTGAGTCTTTATTACCTACTGTGTTATTAAAGAAATATACTGTTCAATTAAATTCGATTTAATCTACAACTGTATCAAATTGGGTAATGAATACAGCACGCTTCAATGAAATCTGTCTTTCTTTGAGCTTGGAAGCAGTTACTTAGGCATGTAACTTCTCATTTGTAGTATATGTACATATTCTATTGCTGAAAACATATTAGCAGTCTAAATACCTTGGTTTTATTTTGTGACATCATATCAGTATTAGCCAATTGAAAAAAAAAGATACTACATAATCAACAGAATTCTTCCACTTTTTCACACAAAGTTCTCCTAAATCAAGATTTCTGACAAAGATAACAACTAACAAAAAAAAAAAAAAATCAAAACAAATGAGAATATAATTGTATTACAATGTTGAGCCATGCAGAACTTTTTATCAAACGATATCTTTTCAAAGGTTACAGTCATAGTCCACAAACCTGTAAACAAACTGAGTGTCAAAAAAGTCAATACTAAAGCAAACAACGCTACAAATAATTTTTTTTTTTTTTTTTCATTATTAAAAAAACTGACCTAAAATGAAATAAAGTCTTTTATTCAAATGATGTAGATAAATTAACAATTGCAGGCATCTAAATTTTCAATCTAAATGATATTACCCAGTGTTTTTATCTTATTAATTGTGCTATCTTTTTGGTAGATGATTTTCTAAGTTGCCAAAAAAAAAAAAAAAAAAATTCAAGTTACTAAATTTAGTTAGAATTTTTTTTATCGTCAACTATATCTTACACTAAGAATCTACTAGGATGTATTTAAACCGTGTAATACCACTTGAGTGAGAAAATAAAGCATTCAGAAATTGCTATTTCATAGACTTTTTTTTTTTAACGTCATCAAGAGAAAAAATAAAATAAATAAAAAATAAAGCCAACTTCAGGCTGAGAGAAGATTTTTTTTTTTATGAAGTGATTATATCATCAAAAATTTAAATATCTATGCTAATAAATTGATTTCAAAACTTTATTTCATATCAATCTTGACACAAAAACAAACCTTTGTCAACAAGCATAGATACATTATCAGAACAATTAATTGTAATACGTAAATTTTTTTTTTTTTAATCGTATTTTTTCTGGAAAAAAAAGCATTGTGCTTAACAAAAAATTTTTTACTTAGTCGAGTTCCTAATTTAGTCCGCTAATCGTTGCTACGTTTCAACAATTAAAAGAAAAGTGCATGTAACTAAGGTACCACAGCTTTTATTTCAGACTCTTTTTTTTTTTTTTTGCCAACAAAGTGTATTGTTCTATTCTCTGCTCTCTCTCTCTCTCTTTGGTGCAGTCTGATCGTGGAAGTGCATATATATGGCCCGATAGATCCTCAGTTTTAGAGACGAAATAGAGGTCTCTACTAGCTTTTTTAAGCGTTGAGCAGGACCGATGACGTCAGTATTAAAGCGAGGAAAGTAGCAATGATTTTAATCAAATATTGATATTTCTAACAAAATAGCTAGAAGACTGCAACGCTGTGTTACATTATTGAAGTCACATTTTGAGTGCCTAAAGTTAGAAATTAATCTATTGCGTTTTCAAACAATTTTATTGAGGTTATTTACCTACTACTACTACTACTACTACTACTACTACTACTACTACTACTACTGCTGCTGCTGCTGCTGTTGCTGCTGTTGCTGCTGTTGCTGCTACGGTTTCTGCTAATGCTGCTGCTAATACTTCTGCTTCGAGACTGGTGTCAAAACTCTATTTTATCAACTATCTACCTCCAAAATACCGTATTTGTACACATTATACTCATAGCCTATAATACATAGCCGAATTTACTATGACTGCAAGTGAAACCAAATCATTAAAAAATCCCGGATAGGTTACCACAGCTGTCTTAATTACAGATCATAAAACAAGTTGAAAGTTGTTTCCTTGTCACCACTCAGACCAAAAAAAAAAAAAAAAAACACCTTTTTCCCAGGTTGCTAATTATGTCATATAAAAACATGTGTTTTCTTATATAGTCTATATTGGAGCAACACTATTATATGCTTACTTAATGTACGACTTAGCGTTATAATAATTTATTAGATTACGCTACAATTCTTTTTTTTGATAATAACTGCTTTCACTATGACAGATAACGAGATAAAATAGTTTGAAACGTATCGTGGCTCAAGAAATATATATACATAAAACCAGGTTTGTTAAAAATTTATTGATAGACATCACTTTGCTAGGTAGGCATGTTAATAAATGATTTACTTTGCGCAAACGCCTTGCTTAATTGCAGCACTGTCTTGAAGATCATCACTTTCGTGAGTTTTTCTGAGGAAAGTCAAAGAAGTCAAATCATATATAGTCAATCCATTGTCTATATTTTGATAAAATCTTTTTATAAAATTATTTCACGTAAAGAAGACAAACACATTTTCTATTTACAGTAGTTTTTCAAAACAAAAAAAAAAAAAAAAAAACAACCTATTAAAATAAATTTCCATACTATCTTTAATTTTTTTTCATTTCCTTGACCAGAATGGTTGATTGTGGTTGTGTAAAATTCGGAAATACCTTCAGGTATTAAAATATTATACAACACGCTTAATCTCGGTGTAATTAAAAAAAATAAATACACCACATTGAAACATATCTATAGATAGAAAATCTGTTTATTATCCTTACATTACATAGATACATAATTAAAATAATAACAATAACAAAGATATATAAAGAAGACATGGAATTCAAAAAAACATTTATCTCGATGAGACTTTAAAATTAGCGTTCTCAGCGCGCTTTTAGGTGTTTCAGGCATTCGATGGCGCTGAATTCTCCATGAAATTACACATGTGCAAAGGGAACCCTGGGATACATAACTTGAGACACAGTAAAACCTTAATAAACTGCTCTAATAAAGCAAACAATCAAAAAAAAAAAAAAAAAAAAAAGTTGCGATAGTGAGCTCAAGAATTTGACTACCGCTTCAAGACTCTTCTTGGTATCGAGCAGGATTCTTAGATCAAGTACCTGGGAGACTTTACTTAAGAAGCTAAGCTCCGCAGGATGCAGAGGACACTCCAAATGTACCTATAAAAATGATTATTTTTTTTTTTTTTTTCAAAAATGTTTTTAAAGCTTAATGTGTGTATACAGTACATAAGTGTAGTCACCGAATCTCAAGAAGATTAGCCCAAATAACTGTATTACAGGAAGACTAAACCTTTAGTACGCAATTGTAGGGTGTAGCCTATCTGTTGACTTACGTAATGCCAATTAAATGGTGTTTGGATCTAGACTCTAAACAACAACTTCAAAGCAAAAAGAATTACTACTAAAAGCCCATCAATATATAGACACGTTTGGATACCACCTGCATATATTAGCACAATTTAATACACGCTAAGACTGTTAAATCCTGATTGTTTTTTGTTTTTTTTCTTGAGTTCAAATCTAAGCTTTAAATTTTATTCAAACCATCATTTAACTATCAAACTCGAGGCAGGTTTATTTTGCTTCAGTAAATAATATGGGTCAAAATTTGTTTTTCTAGACTCAGAAGAGACATTAAAATAATTGCTGTTTTTTTTTTTTGAAAGAGAATATACTAAATTAGTTTATGAATCCAAAAAAAATTTTAAAAAAAAATATAGAAAGATTTTTTAAAAAAGTTTATAATAGGTTCATGAAAAAATCTTAGTATGTATTTGAAATACTTTTGTCATTTTCAAAATCCTGACTTCAAGTTTTGTTACTATCATGATACCACAGCTGAAAATTATAAGCCATTAGTTCTCTTATTATACAAAAAATAATTCTTTGACTGTCAAACTCAGGAGGCTGCTCATAAAATTATCCAACTCTGCAACCGATACTTTTCTATTCTACGAAATACGTTGTTAGTCTAGATTTATGGATTGTAGATAGCCGCTGCATAAATATTTGAAGCTTTATCAAGTAGAGTTTAGTTCTGATTTTTTTTTTTTTTTTCACATTTTTTTAAATCCAGTATCTTCAATTGTCATTGCTATAACACTTTACGTAAATAAAATTGAGTCAAACTTACTTAAACCTCAGAGATAAAATTATTTATACAATACTAGCTAAGACATTATCTTAATCATAATGCTCAAGAAATAATTTTTATATTTACATATAATTCTAACTCTAATAAGATTATTGCAGAGTAGTAAAAACAATTGAATAATAATTTTATAAAAAACCAAAATTGATTAGATCCAAAAGTTTTTTAGTCTTTTGCTGATGCACTAGTAACTAGTAGTAATTTGCAGCATAAATATCAGATACCTCAACTAAAGTGAAAATGGATTGGATGCGCATCATATCATCATAAAACAAAGTTGTATCATCAACTTTTTGATGGAGGTTTCATACATTACAGTTTGAAACTCAAAATTTGAACACGCAAGTAGATGATGATAGGATATAAGAGTTGTTAATATGCGCCTATCAATAGTTAAAGCAGTTTTAGATGACTAGTTTAAAATTTCTTGATTTTCATGTGTAGAACTATTTCATCTTTGGTTATTTTTTTTTTTTTTGTAGACTAGTAAACTCGTAATTAAACATTGAACTTGCAAGTCAATCATCATAATGTTGCTCTCCGGTTGTGGACAAGGTTAACTTCACTTTGAATTTGGCTTTAGGTATATTTGCGCCATTTTTTTGATTTTAATTTTGAGAACTTTCGTCAATACTTCATACTACTACAACTAACACGTACTACGAAAATAACACCTTTCGTATTAAATATCTATATGGCTTTTCGAAAACTTGCCAGATCGTCAACTAAAGTGTTGCTTTTTAGACGTTTTTATATTTTTTTTTAATACCACAATGCTCGTGATCTCATCGACATAACCAACGGTCAAACCCCAGGTTGAAAATTATCATAAAGCCAAAATAAATGTTGTACTCAGTTTCAAAAAATTGTTTAATTATGTATGCCATACACTCAAACTCAACACATTTGTATTTCTAATGATCTTATAAAAAAAAACTTTTTAAAAAAAAAGTATTTGCTGAACATTTTTTTAACAGTTTTTTAATTGTGTGATCCAGCTTTAAAAAACTTTCTTGATTATTTTGTAAAATATTTAAATGTGACCAATTTTATCATGTTAATTGCTACATTGCCATTGCTATTCTAAGTGATTTTTTGTGCTGCCTTCTAATCTTGAAATATATATTGAAACATTGTTATCTTGCTCTATTTAGTTAAAAGACCTGTGAGTTTATTACTGTGATTTTGATGGCAAGATATTTCACAATAAAATTTAGTTGTTTATCAGATCCGTAATAGGCCTTGCTTCTGCTGAAGTAAATATATATCCGTATATGCTGAGATTTTGACTTTTTTTGTATGGAACGAATAATCAAGATTCATAATTCAACTATCTGACTTTTGCAACAACTAGTCTACTCAGTGTCTGATACATTTGTTTTTATTTAAATATTGACTGATCAGCTGCTCGCCATTTAAATCTTTTTTTTTTTTTTTTGAATGTTTCTCTCACAATAGTTATTTCTTGAAAGTAGAATTTTTATTTTATATTTAGTAAGTTGAACTAGCATTTGCAAAAGTTGTAGTAATAAATTTTTGGATTATATTCAAGTCTTTCCATTGCATTAACCACATTTTGTGTTTCAAAAAAAAAAAAGTGAAAATTTGGACTTTTGATTTATGTTAGGTCGTTAGAGAAATGCTTTTCAATAAACTTTATTACAGTGATATTTCTAAAAATCCGGGTTTTCAAAAAAACATTCAGGAAAAATCACTATTTTTGAAATCAAAAACCGGGGTAAATTCATGTTGTTTATAATTGTGTTTTGCTATTTAAGAATATTTAGTGGAAATAGATAACTATCAGAAAAAGTTGAATTTACATTGGTATTTATTATACCTAAAAAGTCGTGATAATTGTTTGTCGTCTGGTATATACGACTTTACATTACCACTATAATACAATTCTATAATTTTTTTTTTATAAGTTTAAGGGCTATAGGCTTTATAATTGAACAACAAATAGTTCAAAAATTTTATTTGAATAAAAAGTTTTTATAATTTTTTTCTTGTTTTCTAAATAAGTTTAAGGTAGAAAAGTACAAAGTGGTATGCGAATTAAACAATTTTTACCAAAAAAAAAAAAAAAAAAAAAAAAAAAAAAAAAAAAAAAAAAAGATTAAGCATACCATCAAAATGTTGGGAACAGTATTAGAGACTGAAAAACTTGTAACATTTAAAGACTTTCAAAAATCGATTAAAGCCTGACTGACTCTTCAAAAGTTTGAGTTTTTTTTTTTTTGTCGTTTATGCTTTAATGTTGCAAAAACAATCACACACACTCTCTCATATAGAACTCATTAAGCAGCATCTGTTGCAACCATTGCACCAACTAGTATATATATTTGTGTTGTAATTGTCCAAAGACAGAATCTAATACTAATAGCTGCAATTTTTTGTCTACTTGAGCATTATATAAACCAAATATTGATAAAAACTTTTTCAATCAATACATTTAGATGTAAAAAACTTTTTATGATGCTGGTCTAGCACCCTTTTTTTTTTTAACTACAAGTGAGATTTAAAAAAAATATATCGACTAAACGTTAGTATATCCTTAAAAAAATAAATGTCAGATTCAATTTTTAAATTTATTTTGGGTGTAATATGTGTGATTGGCATATATGCCTTTTAATTTTTATGGGTTGTTGTTAATTTCTTGATGATGATATCAAGTGAAAACAAGTTTAATATAAAAGATGCAAGACTATGATTACAAAAATGACGGTTCAATTCCTATATGGTTCATTTTTATTATTAGACATTATCATAATAAAAGCTTTTACAGTATAGAAGTATATTTATTTCAGTAAGTGTTTTGTAGTTTTTTGTAACATTATATTTATTTCAGTAGATGTTTTGTAGTTGTTTTTTTTAACATTGTATTTTTAAAAACATTTACGCAATTCCATGTTAATATTTGATATTTTTTTTTTTTTGTTTTTTGAAAAAAATTTAAAATCATCACATAAAGCTGCTGTTCATTCTGATACGCATCCAAGGAGTACTGAAAACCTTACAGGTAACAAAAAAAAAAAAAAGCTTTTAATGATTAAATTCATTTTCTTATAATTTCACAAATAATTATATGCGCTTAATGCTTACTAAGATCTTGTTGGTTTCAATGTCGTGGTTGTCTTCGACGCAGGTTGATTGCATTTGTCTCACAATGTTCAAGTATGGCATCGGCTTCATATTGGGAGCCTACATTTATACAAACCGGGGTCGTAGCTAAAAAAAAAAAAAATAAAAAAAAAATCTACTAGCTGCATTTGCGATATGGTAAGAAATTATCAAAAATATGAAAAAGCATACCGTTTGATCTAGATTTCAATAATTCAAAATTGGTTTTTTTTTGTCAAAGAATTTTAGTACTCAAGTATCTGAAAAGCTCATTAATGTGTAAGGTCTAATTCAACAAAAGCTAGAGACGCAACTCACAGTAAATTATGCATGCTATACCAATTTTTTCTCTGTGGAAGCAATGAAAAATACAAGAAAACGAGTGCTTTGAAAAAAAAATTATTTAGACTAACAAAAAAGCAAAATGATATTCTATTGTAACTGTAGTCTTCTGTATTGGCTATCATCAGATGATCTCTTTGTTTAAATTAATTGGTTTCTTTTGTTGTGATCTATTTAAGAAAGTAAAAGAGTATAGTGATAACCGTTTCCGATAGCAGTTGAAAGTTATGTTTCCATGTGTGAGATCACCAAACGAAAACAATAACAATGCTTCTTAATTCATTAAATCAGTTTGGCCAGATGTTTAATTTTAGCCATATTATGCTGAATACGTGAGGCTTACAACTAAAAACAGCGTAATAGATAATATTTTATATACCAGTCTGCATACTAAAAGATCGGCATATCAAGGAGGAGCAAGTAAAGTTTATAATAAACATGTCTACGTAGTAACCGACTTATGAAATCATAGATAGTGATATTCATGATGATGCCAATTTCAGGTACCCCAGTCTAACCATACTGTAAATTTGCAGCTGAATGCAGAGGCAATAAGCAGTAATCACAGCACTCTTGGCTGCTCTGTTTTAGTGTGTTTAGATCTTAGACACTCCTTCATTGTGACGTTACGGTATTGACTTCCATAAACAAGAGCAGTGTGCCTTGCTGGTGATCTCTTCCTTTAATAAATAGTGTAAACATTAAAAAAAAATGGCTGATCCATCTTGGGAATATGTACAAAACAAGCTATAATGAATGCATGCGCCTGAAACGCCGATATAACAATAATCAGTCAGATAAGCTCTTTTAAAAATTTACGGTTATGTGTATTTTATAGCAGCCTTTGAATACAAACTTTACAATTTTTTTTTTTTTAATAAGATCAATATGATCAAAATTGGAGTTGTGCAAATCTGTGAGCATTAAGCCGTTCAGTAAGTCAGATACGTGCATCGTAGCGTAGATCATTACATACGTAAGCGAATGAAAAATAAAATGCGAAGATAAAATAAATATATATATATATATTTTTTACACCTAGGCTTAAAATTTGAAATATCAAAAGAACAAAGCCTTTTTCAAAAGCACTTATCTCAGCAAAAAAAAAAAAAAAAAAAAAATGGGGTTTTTTTTTTTTAGCGATAGAACTTGAAATTAGTTTTATTAATCAATGTCTTAAAGCAATGTGACAAATTACAAAAGGGCGAAAAAAAAAAAAAAAAAAAAAACATTCTTAGTTTAAAAAAGTTTTGCTGGAGTGCTTTAAATTTTTTGGCATCAAGTGCTACCAGTTTTCTGAAAATCCAATTTATTCATAAAGACAATTACATATACGTACATTATATAGGTAAATAAGTATCAAAAAGACTCAAAAAAAAAAACAGAAATTTTCTTACAGTTGAGCTTTTTGTTTTTGAAAAAAAAAAAAAAAAAAAAAAAAAACTATTTTGCGTCAGAAAGGTCAGAAGATAAGCGTCAGAAGATAAGCGTCAGAAAGTCATCAGAAGTCAATATATTTCCCATTTTTAATAATACTATATTTACGTAAATGTATTTTTTTTTTTGGTGTAGTTTTTATTTTTTCAAAAAAGATTTAATTAAAAGCAAATTTACATGATAAATTAATAAGATATAAAAAAAATATGAAAAATATCTGTCTTTAAAAGACGTTCAAGATGTTTTCAGTGCTTTTTCATAATATTCAAATTCATTGCCACAAAATTTTTTTTTACTAACTAATGAGTGCTAGTAGAATTTTCTAAATCAGAAAACATTTTGTATTTAAAAGTTTCAAGATTTTTTTCATTTTTCATTGCTATGACAAGCTGTGATCATACAATAACACTTGAATTCTGAATATTAGTTAGACATAAATATACTAAGCCATTTTTCAGCTTTCCATGAAAAGCTTTTGGTTGACTTCAATAAGAATATGTCTGTAGAATCATCAAAAAATCAAGGGCCTCATAGAAAAAAGTGTGTAATCAGTATGATTGAAATTTTCACTCTAGTAAATTATTTTCTAGTTCAATAGTGGCTTTTACCCTGGCTTTGAATTTGATTATTGATTTTGAACAATGCTATAATTTTTCTGATACCATATTTTTTTTATTCTCTTTAATTGTCTAATTTTTCAATGAAAAAATGATTTTTTTTTACATAAATTCTGATCACATTATTTGAATAATATTCTGAAAATATGAATGATTAAACATACCAATTGACTAGGCAAATATCATGAAAAAAATATATTTTATTGAATAACATTTGTAAAAATTGTTGTCTCGATTTTTGCTAAAAAAAACATTAAATTCCAGCATGGAGTCTCGCAATGATCTATTTAAAAATACTCAAATCTCTAAAATATCTAAACCCCTCCTCCTTTCAATTTTTTTTTTTTTCATTTGAATAATCTTCTTATTTAGTTTAAATGTGAAGTATCACTTGTCAAAAATGAAAACCAGTTTTTTCAAATTTTTTGGTAAGCTTTTGAACAAAACTAGGTATCAATAAATTCGTTTTAAACATTTTTGTTGTCTCTTATTCATTAAATCAAAACTTTATACGTATATTAAGCACGATGATACATTCAATTACAAATATAAAACTATTTAATGTATTTGGTAACAATCAAAATCAAGCTATTGAAAGGGCCTTATACTTTTTAACTCTTAACTTCACATTACATATCAGATTTATTCTAAAAATTTTGACTTTATTTAAATAGCTTGAAACACTAGGTGTTATAATAATTTTGACTGAAAAAAAATGTCTATAATTATCATTATAATTGATTCATTGCTTTTATAGGTTGTTATGAGTTATCTGAAAAAGACATTAAGTAAATACTTATCAATAGTTTTGTGAAGCCAAGTTAAACAAAAAAAAAAACAACGTCATTACCAAAGCCGGGAAACCTGCAACAAATACAGGAAAATTTTGTTGTCCATGTGAAAATATTTTTTGCCAGAAAATAAAAAAGCACGATATATTATGCCAATATTGAATTTGCCAGTTTCTGTTGGTATTAAAAGTTGACAGATTGATATATATATATAATATGAAATTTTTACTGCTTTATACAAAATCGTAGGTGCATTCAATTCTACGTCATTCAATGCAATTCAATGTGATGCTGATATTCTATCTCTAGATATTAAGATAAAAAAAAATGCGGGTGGTTTATTGTCAAAGCCGTCTAAACTGTAAGTTTAAGCAGTCATATTAAAAAAGATTTTTTCAAGATACTCTTGATAATTTATTCACCAGAATCTAGTAAATATATATGTGGTTTTTGATGAGGACAAATATTAGAATAAGCGACTACCTTGTAAACATTCAAAGTATGATTAAAACAAACAGTTTTGTACTGTGTCGCAGAAACTGAAAAGCAACATATGCTGCATACCACAGACTGAAGGGCAAAATGATTGTGATTATTTAGGTTGACTTTGACAATATTCTTGTACTGAAAGAGAGTTGTATGGAATCATACCACGACTTGCTAAAACTATTTATAATCAATGTTCTTTGCCACACGTTTAGCCAGTTTTTTTTTGTTTAGCCGCGGAATGGCGTTTTTGTGAAGTGTTTGCAAATTATCATTATTATCACTAAAAGTTTTTACTACTGCCAACGTGAACAACTAAAAAACAGTTGGAAACGTTCTTAAGAAATGTCTTCTTCATCTTTCAAAGCACGCTTCTCCGCAAAAGTTTTTTCCAAATTTAACCTAGAATTTCTATGTGATATTTAAAAAAAAAAAGTCTTGAAGCGGCAGTTAAATTCCTAGACTTATTAACGCAATTACTTTGCTAATGGTTTGCTTAATTATGGCAGCTTGTTGAGGTTTTACTGCATGTTTATACCTGAATTCACCCTACTAAATTTTATATATATATCAGGTTACCCTCAGTACGTAGATTATTTATACAAATTTTGTTGCTATTAAATGTCACAATTGCTAAAGCGCCGACAACGTTTCATAGAGACAAATGTTCTTGAATATAATGTATTTTTTTTTTGTATATCTCTGTTATTGCTAATAATTTAGGGAACTATGTAAAGTAAAAAACAATAAACAGATTTACGATATATTTATTTTGATAAAATCCAAAACACGTTGTATTTCTATCTTTGTGAGTTTGTTAACAGATCTATAATTTTTTTTTTTTTTTACTTGTAGCGAACACACCAATCGGTTCGGATTAAAAAAATTCTAACAAAACATTTTAAGACTTTTTTTTTTTTTGAACCATTATTGAACAACAACAATTAATTTTAAGACTTAAACTTTGATCTTCAAACTGTGTACTAAACACGTAGTCTTATATCACGTGATATGTTTAAAATGTGCAATGTTTTATAAAGATTATATAATTCTATGTCATCAATAATGCTTCCTTTTTTTTTTTATGACAAGCATTCAAATTTTTGCTTTAGTCTTCACTTTTTCTTCTTACTTCCATTTTTTCATCTCCTGTTCATTTGAGTAATAGATTTTACAACGATTTCATCTTCTTTTCTTTGCTTCCGAAAGGTTGATTATTAGCCTATTTCATCATATTTACCATTTTTAAACTTCTTTTTTTAGGTAATAACATAAGACAATAAACTGCACTGGTTTATAGAAAGAAAAAAGGAAAAGGATCGTGCAATAAATTGTTTACCATTTAATCTCACAACAAAACTTTTTTTATTTTTTACTAGAATTCACCGTTCGTAAAGCTCTGTATATCTTGTGATTAACATCATTTGATTCAAGAGATTTTGTTTTTATTCATTTTTGCACGTATTGATTGTTGGAAAAAAGCTATTAATTAGAAAAGTTCATCATGTCTCAAGAAGAAATTGAGGAAATCCGACAAGATTATCAGTCCTGTCTTCAAGATTTAACTTCTAATTCAATGCCCATCATTAAAAATCTGACAATCATTGCTCAAGAGAACGTGGTTGCCGCGCAGGCAATCACTAAGGTCATTGAAGAACATTTAAGAAAAGTATGTATTGGTATTTAAAATAGCACCTTACTATGAATCATCAGTCTGCTAACATTGAGTATATAGTGTCCCCCTGCTCATAAACTTCCGGTTTTGTATTTACTTGACTCTATATGCAAGAACATTGGAAGTCCATATACAATTTTTTTTGGTCTAAATTTATACAAGACATTTACTGATGCCTACACTCTGGTTTCGGAACCAATTCGCCGCAAAATGGCGGAACTTTTTGTTACGTGGAAACAACCTTCTGCCAACGGATCCTCACTTTTCGAAAAGGAACCAATGAAAAAGATTGAAAAGTTTCTTGAACAAGCTAGAAAACAACAATCCGATAACATACAAACCAACAGGCCGGTAGACTTTCAGACTCAATCCCGACAATTTTTGGGGAACAGGGAAACACTATCACAAGCGGGCTTGCTTATACAAGTTGACAAACTGCTAGTGCTTACAAAACAGAGAAACGTCATTGACCATAATGACACTGACGCTTTAAAACAAATTGACATTCTTAATCAGCTTAAGGTCATTTTGGGCAGTCAAAAGCTACCAGAAAGTATTCTTCCTGGTATCCAGCAGACACTCGTTGGAATCACGGACAAGGAAATGGAACGATTGAATCAAAAGGAAGCCCAACACCAGCCACAACAGCAACAACAACAACAACAGCAGCAGCAGCAACAACAGCAACAACAGCAACAACAGCAACAACAGCAACAACAGCAACAACAGCAACAACAACATCAGCCACAGCATCAACAGCATCAACAATATCAGCAGCCCCATCAGCAACAACAACATCATGATCAACAAAAGCACCAACAATATCAGCAGCCACAACAGAAAATTTCTCGGGATCCTAGATTTTTGACAGGTGTTTCTCAACAGCCACAATCATTTGTTCCAACAAAGCCACCGGCTTTATCCTACCAAAATTATTCTAGGCCATCTCAAGTTTCTTTTCAACCATCTCAGTATAGTACGAGTATGCAACAACAACAACAACAACCCAGTAGCTCGTTTTTTACGTCTGAACAGATGCAGCAGGTAGCCAACATCATGACTAATATGAATGTTGGACAACAGCCTAGTACATATGGAAACAATAACAATAACTCCAATAGTCATAATGATTATGACCAGACCAAAAGCTTCAATAATTTTAACACAAATGGGAATGGTTCTCAGTTTAATCCTGTTGATAGGTTTCAAGCAGGCAGCAACAATAGTAATTATCAGGCGCCAGCGCAGATAACATATAGCATTCCTGAAAATTTACCAGTTCAAAAAGAGATTTCAAATCAGAACCCTTTACTTTCGTCGTCTTTGATTAACTCTCTAATGTCGGCTGGTCTGCTTCCGAAGGATAAAAAAAGTCCTGCGGTGAATCCTATTTTTGAGGATATTCAACTAAATAGCATTTCACTAAACAAACCTCGTTCTAATTTGATTAGGCTTTTGTATGAAGATATGCCTAAGTCATGTAGTACCTGCGGTAAAAGGTTTCCAGATACGCCTGAAGGCCTTAAGATTAGAGATGCACACATGGATTGGCATTTTAGAGTGAACAAGAAACTGCGTGAAGAGAATTGGACTCAAATGCGATGCTGGTATCTTACTAAATCTGAGTGGGTCAAGTATCGAGATGAAGAGGAAATTCTCTCCTTGTACAATGCAGACGATGAATATCATAGTGACAGTGAATACGCGCCTGTGCTAGGTGAGGTTGGCCAAAGCGGCAACGGTACGAGCGGAGCCAAAAAATCCAGTAAACTTGATTATGAGGCCCTTCAAAAAAAATACGTTCTTGTACCTGGTGACAAACACTTAGCCTCGCTTCCCTGTCCCATCTGCAAGGAAAAATTCATTTCAGTGTGGAACGATGATGTGGAAGATTGGGTGTGGACAAACGCAGTGGAGGTTAAAAATCGGATTTTTCATGCTACATGCCACGAAGAGTCAGACTCAGATTTGATCAAGCGGATTCTGGCCCAGCAAGACGTGGGTATTGCGTCAATCAGGAGTATAACTCCTCTTCCAGAAGCTCTTGTAACTGGAGTCAAGCGAAAAATGGAGGATGACGAAGACAGTACCAACATAGAAATGGTCACGAAAAAAAGAAAAGAGATAAATTGACATTTGTTAGATTCACATTGATGCTATGAATTATATAGAAATTTTGATAACAATAAAAATACTATGGTTTTTTTTTTTGTCTTTTTTTTATATTTGACAATGATAATTTTTGGCTCATATTTACCAGTATATATACTGAGTGTTTGTCTTTTGAAAAAAAAAAAAAAAAAAAAAAAATCATGGAGCGGTTGAACATGGACAACGTAAACAAGCTCCGTATGAATTTCGCCCACATTATGCACAGTACATACATGTGTCCTTATCAAGACGCACCACAAACAATTAAAAAAAAAAAAAAATCATTACAAGGATCCTCGACTAGCACTTACAAAAAAAAAAAAAAAAAAGAAATAACTGGTTGAAAAAAGATGCAAATAAAAAAACAAACAAACAATCATCATCATCATTTTTATAAATATACAATTATTTTGATTTTTGTGCGTGGCTTGATGTTATTACTACAAATATATACAAGTAGCTTACTTCTCAAAGCACTTGAGAATGGAAGCCCAAACCTCCTTAGGATCCTTGGCAGCATCAACACCGCTCCAGATGCCGGTCTTCTGGTAGTAGTTAACAACAGGGGCAGTCTGAGCGTGGTAAGTCACGAGTCTCTTCTTGAGAGCCTCAGCGTTGTCGTCAGAGCGCTGAATCAAAGGCTCACCAGTGATGTCGTCCTTCATCTCCTCCTTGGGAGGGTTGAAAATCTTGTGGTAGGATCTGCCGGAAGCGGGGTGAACGAGACGGCCAGTGATTCTGTTGACAAGCAGTTCATCGTCAATCTTGAGCTCAATGGCGTTCTTAAGAGGAGTCTTGCGCTCATCAAGCATCTGGTCGAGACGCTCAGCCTGGGGAATAGTACGAGGGAAACCATCAAGAATGAAGCCGTTCTTGCACTCCTGGTTGTTCTCGAGCTCGTTCTTGATCATGTTGACCATGATTTCATCAGAAACAAGACCACCCTGGTCCATAATCTTCTTGGCCTCCAGACCGAGAGCAGTCTTCTGGGAAACCTGGGATCTGAGCATATCACCAGTAGCCAAGTGACAAGCGCAGTACTTCTCCTTCAAGTTAGGAGCCTGGGTACCCTTACCAGCACCGGGGGGTCCAATAAGGACCATGCGAATAGACTTAGGAACCTCGACAGCGGGTCTGAGGCCAGCCTTAGCTTCAAGGGCATGGATACGGTCGGTAAGCTTGTTGACAAGCTTCTTAAGTTCCTCGACTTCACTCATTGTAATTGGCAGATGTGTATAGGGTTAATGGAATAGTGAAAAAAAGATTGATGAGAAGGAAAAAAAAAAAAAAAAAAAGCGAAAGAAGAAAGAAATAGGAAAATATTGGAAAAAAAAAAAAAAAAAAAAGAGTCGAGGAAAGAAAAAATAGAAGCTCATTGGTCGGTTTTGATTGTTTTATCTGGGGGACGTTTACACATACAGGTTCGGAGCGACGGGGAGGTGTCGAAAACAAAACAAAAAAAGTTTTTAACTAGAAACATGGACAAGCCTTGAGAAGGCAGAACTGTCAAGGATAGCTCGGCTCTAAAAAACTCATTCTCAAGCTTTGGGACAAAAGGAAAGAGGGTAACTTATTTAGCACAGGCTATAGTTATTTGGATATGTGCTTTAGAAGTGTGATTTTTGAGACTAAATACTAAAGAAATAAGAAAAAAATATAGTTAAAGTAGAAAAGTTTTAACTCTTAAATATAGTTTGAACTGAATTGTTTTTTTTTTTTAAATGGTTTTGCAATAGTTTAAAAATAAACTTGAACTACCAATAAAAAAATGTTAGATTGTGGTAAGCTAAGAGACTCAGAAGATGGTCTCTAAAAGCCACAGGAATATGCCCTCAAAGACTGCTAGAAACATGCTTACTTGGAGCCACTACAGATTCAAGATGCGATTGCTGAGCAAGACTAGAGAATACCCAAAACTGCCATGTTATTTTTTGCAGTGAAGAATATGCTAGTAAAGCTAGTCAGTGAATGTGGATATCTTTACACCAAGCTTGAAGGCGCAAAAATTTCAAATGTACAGGGTGTAAACAGGAGTTGTATAGAGATTTCAATACAGTCAGGAGTATTTTAATAAAAAAAAAAAATGCGTTTAATCTTTAATTAGGCTTTCAGTCTCTACTCTATTATCTGTAAAAAGAGGATGATGCATGGACTTTCATAGTTGAATAGGGTGACAAGTCCTGACAATGTCTACAGTATTTGACATATGAAATATGATATAATAGATGGCACATGCTACTTAAAGTATTTTTGGGAGTTTGAAAAAATATTTGCTATACAAGTTTTTATCAGGTTCAAAAAGATTTTTTTTTTTTTTTTTTTAAGAAATTCTATCCTAAATTTCTCTCTTTGGCTTTTATTTTATTTTTATTTGGATTCTATCTCTTGCATATTTAACGCTCCTTAAACATGTCTGATTCTTCTAAGCCTGCTTTGGCTACTGATGCGGTGCTTAAGCCCTCCGTTGAGATGTCTGCTGACGATATTCAAGTCTCTGGTATTGATTTTGATGAACACAAGGACAACATTACTGCTGCTGACCTCGTCGACGGTATGTCCAACATGGGCTTCCAAGCTTCCTCGTTAGGCAAAGCCTGCAACATTATTAACGAAATGATTAAATGGGAGGGTGTTAACGAAACTACTGGCGAACCTGCCAAGTGCACCATCTTTCTCGGCTACACCTCCAATCTTATTTCGTCTGGTCTCAGATCCACTCTTAAGTACCTCGTCAAAAACAAAATGGTGTCGGCCATTGTTACCACCGCTGGTGGTATTGAAGAAGATCTTATCAAGTGTCTTGCACCAACCTATCTTGGTGAGTTTTCTCTTTCTGGCAACCAACTGAGAGAGAAAGGTCTCAACCGTATTGGTAATCTGTTAGTGCCCAACGATAACTACTGCAGATTCGAAGAATGGATTGTCCCTATCTTGGACAAGATGCTTGAGGAGCAAGAAGAAGCTGCTGCTATTGCTTCTGAAAAGAGAGAGACCAATGATGCAGACTCCGGTGTGTGGTGGACTCCCTCAAAGATGATTGATCGTCTTGGAAAGGAGATTAATAATGAAGATTCTGTCTTGTATTGGGCACACAAAAATCAAATTCCCGTTTTTTGCCCTGCCCTGACCGATGGTTCAATTGGTGACATGCTTTTCTTCCACACATTTAAGGCCTCTCCTAAACAGTTACGATTGGACATTGTGGCAGATATCAGAAAAATTAATTCTATGGCCATGGCTGCTACCAAGGCTGGCATGATCATTCTTGGTGGTGGTATTATCAAACATCACATCTGCAATGCTTGCCTTATGAGAAATGGTGCCGACTACGCTGTTTACATTAACACCGGCCAAGAGTTTGATGGCAGTGATGCTGGTGCTCGCCCTGACGAGGCTGTCTCATGGGGTAAGATTCGTGCCGATGCTAAGCATGTTAAAATCTACGCAGATGTTACCCTAGTGTTCCCTCTAATTGTGGCTGCTACTTTTGCCAGAAAAGAAAAAAAGTAAATATTAACCCAACCATTGTGTAAATAAGTTTATGATAACAGATAGTAGTATAAATGAGTAGATTTTCAATTTTTGGTAAATATAAAATCTTGTCACATAAAAACAACAGAAAATAAGATTATATGACGAAGAATGGTGAGTGCGTGAGAAGTAAAAATGTTGACATTAGTTTCTGGAAGCCACAGAAGGGGCCCAAGAAGAAATCTTCGGCTTGACAGTATTGTAGGGGATGTATGCACCGGGCGTTCCTGTCAGCGATGGGGTATGCTTGGGGGTAGGGTAGGCTCTGACGGAAGTAAACTCCTTGGCAGTCTGGTTAGGAGCAACATCTACACCGTAACCCAGCCAAAAATGCCATGCAGGCTCAACTTGCGAGATGTTGAATTCGCGGCCATCCTTGTACTCGACCCAGCGGGTTCTCAAGTGAATTTCGTCCTCATAGTCGTTCTCGTAGTATTTGTTACCGTAGGAGTCTTCACCAACCAACTTACCAGACTTGGCATCACCGATGGTGTTGATCTGGTTCCAGTAACGCTTGGGACCAATGTTGATAATGTTGCGAATCGTTCTGATTAATGAAGCGGACATTGTTGTGTTGTGTTAAGTGAGAAAATTATTCTGACGAAGAGGAGGGATAAAAAAAATTTGGAGAGTTGTAAAGGAATTTTTAGAGTGGGAATAAGTTTAGTTTTCACTTCACTGTGATTGGATGTTTTGATTAGTCAATAAATGATAATAATTAGGTAACTTTTTTTTTTTTATCAATAAGAACAACTAAGTTTGTTTAATCCATAAAGTAATACAACATAGAGTAAAACCTGGTAATAAGCAATCAATTCAAACTATTATGAACAAATTATTTATAAAAATTATTTTTATAGATTGATGTTCACTATGCTTAAATATTCTGGTATGAAAGAAAAACTGAAGGATAGTCTGAAAATTATATATATATAAGTATTTTTATTTTTCACCGACAATTGTTCCCAATACAAAAGCATTTCTATGCTCAACTAGATAAAAGATCTGCCTATTGTTTTTACATCACAAAGTTACATTAATAAAATAGTAACAAAAAATATATAAAAAGACTGAATTCTAAAAGTTTTGATTTTATAAGACTTTGAAGTAGCCTTGTGATTTTGTATTAATATTTCTGGCAATCAATGATGCCACGTTTTCTATTAACTAGTCTATATACCAGAGGAAATCTGAGATATACTTTTAAAAGCTGGTAGATCGACACCAGAGATTGACACGCTGTGAAAACTCAATAAGCTGCTCTGACCAAGGAAACCATCTGCAGAGATATTGTGGTAATAAGTCTAAAACATTTATTATCGCTTTAACACCTTTTTTAATATTAAGTGGTGCTCTTATATCAAAATTTGGTAAAAAGCGCTTTGCAAGATGCAGAGGATACTCCTTAAAAACTTGTTCAATTGATGTCAACTTAATAGAATCACAGTAATAATATTCCTCAATCATTAGCCTTAATTGAAAATAATCACAAATAGCGTCATGATCAGCACCTAACAGAAACAATTTGCCAAGAGTATGACAATGCACAATACTTATGAATGGGTTACGTGATTCACAGCGCATAGCTTTTTTGAGCTTACTGGCAAAAAGTTGTTTAAATAATAAAATCCCGTTTATTTTTCTTGCATCACATAGTTACATAATTAAAATAATAATAACAAAAAATATGAAAATGAAATTCATTCTGTTATTTATGAAGCTGTTATCTCAGGCTAGTCTTTGAAGCAAGTTTAGGCTCGATTTTTAGTTTCTCTTAGTACAGTTTCAAGGACGGTGAAACGCTTCAGTATGAGATACACCCACAAATTTAAAGCTTCAATTGGGCGGTTAAAGGTCTTAACTAGTGCTATAAAACGTCCTATTTACAGGAAATCTTGTCGTCATCCGCAAATTTTGATAGAAGAAATGATATCGATTTTTCGATATACCGTCACCTGTAAACATGACACAAAAGTTTTTTTTTCAAAAAAACCTTAAGAAAAACCTCTTAATAGATAGATAGTAAGTCTAATTATCGTCCTTACACCACATAGTTATACTTAAAATAATAATAATAACAAAAATATACAGAGAATGCATGGAATTCAAAAAGCATTTGTCTCTATGAAACTTTAAAATTGGCGTTCTCAGCACGCATTAAATGTTTTAGGCATTTGATGGCGAGATCTCCTAATAAAAAACAACATAGTCAAGTAATGAAAAAGCTCTAGAAAGTGATAATCCACACTGGCTTTAGCAAGTGCTCATAATGAAAACTTAGCAGCGGTGTGACAAAGTTGAGAGACTTTCATCTCTCAACTTTCAGAAGCTTAAAATTGCTTAAAGCCCCTGTTTAGTGTTGAGCAGCACCGAGAGGTTTAGTGCTGGAAATACTCGTTTCAGTTATTGCCTTATATCGTCGTAATAAACGTATTCAAGTGAGAATGTGCCGTTTAGTTTTGAGGTCGCCGCATCTGCATTCAAGAGAGTCTTGTGATATGTGAAACCTCTCAAACAACTCTTTACATGAGCCATGACCCGTACGTAGTTGAGTGATGATGCTCAGAATACGACATGACTAGTTTCGCAAAATTTGTTTGGTAATTAGTTTGGGAACGGTCAAGCTGACTTGGGCATCAGGCACTATGTTGTAATATCTTTTATGATTTCCTCTTTCGCCTGAATTGTATTGGTGTTGCCACTTTACTAGTAATGCTTCAACGATGTCTTTTTTTTTAATTTTCTTGGCCTCTAAACAAAAATCTTGCCATTTTTTATTATATTCCTGTCTATCACGGTCATTCAGCCAGGGTGCTTTGCCGGGAGACAGGTCTGGACTTTTCGGAAATTCCAAATTGCTCAGATGCTTCATGTTGCAATCTATTGAAAATTTTTCGTCAGAAATAATAAAGATCTCATTTACTGAGGCTTTATTATTCAACCCATACTTGAGTCTTATCGACTTTATTAATAAAAATGTTTTGACAACTAAACATGTAATATTTATAACCTTAAAGTGAACAATTATAACAAATCAAAGAATTTTTTTTTCAAGAAATAGGGCGTGTAGTGTAGGGGTTATCGCGTTCGCTTTGCATGCGAAAGGTCTCCGGTTCGATTCCGGACTCGTCCAATTTTTTTGTTCTAGTAATTTTTTGTTGTTGTATTTGTTCAAGTGTTTTGGAATAAAGTTTTCAAACCTTGTGTCTCCAAATAGAGTCGCCAGCACCTGACTAACATGCTATTTCATGGTTGAAACATGGTGGTTTGCATAACATATATACATATATATATATATTTTTTTTTTTCATTTATGTATTTCTTTTTGTAGCAATATATTTTAAAAAGCCCAATCTTATTTATTAGTGGTTTTGCGTTGTTCTAATTTGGAACATGAAGCTCTTAGACTAATGTATAAATTTCTCCATGCTTTAATTTTGCATTTTTATATCCGAGTTTTTGCAGGCTGATGTCATTACTTTAATAAGAACTATACCATATTTTATGAATATAATTTGTAGATATTTTGATGTATTAGTTAGTTTTGATTTAGACAGTGTTTTTGAGTAGAATTATCCTTTTCCTCTCCGGTTTAGGCCTTATTTAAATTGTCTTTTTTTTTTTTTTTTAGTGGCACAATGCTTTGAAAAATCCAGACTTTTCAATATTCTAAATTCTTCCACAAATCCAAAATATAGAAACGGTTTCTCGACAAGTATCGTTACCAGAAAACGTAACAAAGGTGCATATGGAATTTTAATAAAAATTCATAAATACTGAAAAACACCTTTTGGTAAATGGAAAAAAAAAAAAAAAAAAAGACTCAAAGTTAAATTGATTCCTTCATACAAAGACAATGGATAAATCCAAAGCCATATATACCGAGATCTTGGAGATTTCGACCAAAATTCTGAATACCTGATATATTTATTGTGTAATGAATTTGCCAAAAAAATTTTTTTCACTTATTTCCATTCAACAAATAAATCCATACAGCTAAAAAAGTCTTGAATTCAATCACACCTACAGATCAACTAATAACTTAACCTCAGTGTTGTTTTGCCAAGTTTTCACTAAACCTGCTCTTTCACTGAAACTATCAAACTACAAAGATGATCCTGTTAAAATTTAAATACGTATAATTATCAAAAGTAAACAGGTATGAAAATAAATAAAAAAAAATATTTAAATATTGTTTTCATATTAAAATGTAACAAACAAAATCAATACCAAACTATATTCTACACAATTTTCTAGTCAATCTAATATTCTTTACTTGACAGAAATTTTTGATGTCAAACACAAAACTGTTTGTCGCTACAGAATTTTCAATCCGGCAGTATCAAAGCGCTTTATAAATTGCACACACGTGCCATGATATATATATATATATATGATATCCGTGAAAAATTCATTATTTAAAATCGATCCCGTGTAAAGCCTCAGAAAAGTGTGTTAACAATACTAAAACATCACCAAAATAGATTTGTTCAAAGCTTGGCTTTAGCTTACTGATTCTTTTTTTCAATATCAAGAAAAACTTTTGAATCAAGCTCTGAATAACAAAATTGGCTAACCAATCACCCTTTTTTTTTAAAAAAAAAAATGTAGAAATTACGTTTTAAAACTAATGTTCATCTGTTTCTAACTGACTACATTTGTAATAATGACTTCGCTCAATGTTTTTTTTTTTTTACCCGATTTCAATATATATATATAACTTATATTGTTAACAAGACTCGTATTTTTTTTCATTTTTTTTTTTATAAAAAAAAAGAGCATTACAAAAAAAGCAAAAAAAAATATATTTGCCATCAAGCTCTTGATTTAGTGTATCAACAAATTTCTATCAGCTTCTGCTGTATTTCATGAACCATCATCTATTTCGATCATATTTTGGTTTTTTCCATACCGGCTGTTTACTCCAACCTTTGTTTCATAATTAATATGATACTTGAATAAATACGTATAACAAACAGCGAATCAAAGTTGTCCTTTACTTGTGAAACTGTTTTTTTCTTCTTCCCTGAATCAAATAGCCCATTGATTAAATGCGATAAAACTCACAAATAGTAGTTTTCAACAGCAGTCAATCATATTGTAAATGAAACTTTAATTATAAATCTGTTTACATCTCATTTATAATGTAATTATAAAATATCTAATCTTGCTCCTGACCAACAAAAGCGGCAAGACCCTTGGTACCCTCTTCCCAAGAAACACCCTTGATCATCTTCTGGATTGCAGCAAGAATCTCAGCCTTGGAGCCACGAACCTGTTGGGTACTGTCACGCTCACGAAGGGTGATGGAACCATCCTTAACAGTCTGGAAATCAATGGTAACACCAAAAGGAGTACCCATCTCATCGTTACGAGAGTATCTCTTACCAATAGAAACAGAAGAATCATCAACCTTTGAGGGAACACCAAGAGATCTAAGCTCGTTAATAAGCTCCTGGGTAATAGGCTCGAACTGCTCATTGTTGGAAAGAGGCACAACGAGGACCTTGCTAGGGGCAACGAGAGGAGGGAAAGAAAGAACACCTCTAGCAGCATCCTCTGGTCTAGTCCAAAAGTTGTGTTCAAGGACACAGTAAAGAATACGGCCAATACCAAATGAAGGCTCAATGACGTTGGGGGTGTATTCACGAACATGCTCCTTACGAGTCTTCTTCTCAATAGAAACAAGAGATCCTTCAACCTCAACTTCACCCTCAACTCCATCGACCTTGACAGTAACTTTCAGGTCTTTGGCAAGAGCGGCGGCCAGGTCTTCAAGCTCGCACTGATTACGAGAAGTAAAGAAGTTCTCGATCTTAGGGGCATCCTTGCGGAACTTAGGACCAAACTTTTTCTTGTCAAGTTCAACCTCAAAAGCCTCAACAATGACGGGTTCTTCAAGAGTCTCACGAACAACAAGCTTTTCTTTGGTGCGAGCAGCATGAACAGTCAGATCGTAAGCGGATCTGTCAGCACAGCCAACACACTCGATCCAACCATAGGAAGAGTGCAGTTCAGCATCCCAACAGTCAGCAGCGTAATGAGCCATCTCGTTAGCCATGTGCTGTCTGAATCTAAGTCTCTCAGGATCAACACCAATCTTCAGAAGGAATAGGTAGATTCTACCCAAGAAATAACCAAGCGTTTCGTTGTCGACCATACCAGAGGCAACTGCCTCACCAATGGTAACCTCAGAAATGTCAGTCTTACCAGCAGCTTGGACATCCTTGGGAAGGAATCTAAGCTTGATGTCCTTGACAGTCTTGAATCTAGGGTGGTTTTTGTTGTTGGGGTCAACAAAGTGCTCGATCTCAGCCATCAAGAACTCACGGACACGCAAGAGACCAGAACGGGGAGAAATCTCGTTACGGAAAGACTTGCCAATAGAAGCAGAAGCAAAAGGCATCTTTAAGTTGTTGCACTCAAGAAGCTTACTGAAGTTGAGGAATTGACCTTGGGCGGTCTCGGGTCTCAGGTAACCCTTGAGCTGACCAGAGGGACCAATGGCAGTCTCAAACATGAGGTTGAAAGCAACAGGAGGGGCAAGAGGGCCACCAGTGGTAGGATTGACAATGTTGTAAGTTTCAATAATTTTACCGAGCTCCTCACCAGAGAAGCCATCAATCTTGGCTAAGATGGTCTCGTACTCCTCGACAACATCGTCTTCAAGTTTAACAACCTTGATCTCCTTGACCTTCTTCTTTCTCTTCTTCTTCTGATCATCTTCCTCAGCAGGAGCAACGGCCTGACCACGGGCTTCAAGATTGCCCTTGAGACGACTTTCAAGAACTTCCTCGACTAAGTGATCGGCTCTAAAAATTTCGCCAGTAGCGAGATCACGACACATGTAGTCAGAGAACTTGTCGACGTGACCAGAGGTCTTCAAAACCTCGTAAGGAGTAAGCATTGTGGTGTCGACTTCCTGCATGTCCTCCTCAAGAACAAAGTGTTTTCTCCAAGTCTCAACAATGTTGGCCTGGAGAGCACAACCTGGTGGACCATAGTCGTAAAGACCGGAGACACCACCATAGATGTCGAATGCGGGGCCGTAAAAGAATCTGCGCTTCAAGACAGCTTCAATAGCTTCGCGCGAAAATTCTTGGTTAGCGGGTCTAACAGAAGTCATTTTGCGTGGTTGTTTGGTTGAGTTTGCTTTAGCGAAATAAAGGGAGGAAGAATGAAAAGATTTTTTGACTTGAAAAAAATTCTTTAAAAATAATGGAGGGTGAGAAACCCTTGAAAGCTTACTAAAATACACTGTGTTTAGAATGAAGATAGTGTGGTATTCTGTGAAACTTTTAAGCTGCAACAGACGCTTTTTTGATTTCACAAAATAACTAGAGATGGGGTTACTCAACTGATATATGAGTTGATGATAAAGAGTGTATTGTGTTAAGATGGAGAGGAAGAGTTCCCAAAAAACGATATCGAAAAAAAAAAAAAAAAAGTCAAAAAAAAAAAGGATACATTATAAAAGTCGAATGGCTACTGTTTAGCTTATAAAAAGTTGTATAGTAAAGATTGCAACCCAATGTTACAGAGATCAAGCCCCGTAAGCCCAATTCCATCAATCTGAACAAACGCGACGAGGGTCTTAGCTCAATGATAAGAGTACTATGGTTTTGAAAAAACCATCTTAATTCCAGGTGTGACTCTTTCTTCTTCTTTTTAGGTGGAGATTGTGGTTATGCTTTAGAGTCTGGACTTTATGATATCACCATCAAGACATGAAAAGCAAGATTTTTTTTTTTTTCAGTATTTGTGTTTAGTTGAGTAGTCTATAGAAGGAAATGGAAAAGTTAGTAATGTATTAATGTCCAACTGAGTCATCAACGGGATTTATACTTACCCTTTGGACTGACAACTAGACCTTTACCCTTTCTCGCGCCTCTATATATGACTTCGAGAATATCAATCATCTCCTGTTTATCATCCAGAACCCAGTTCAACTTGTTGTTATTACCAGTTCCAAAGTCGCACAACATGTGTTTATTGCGGTAGAAAAACATGACAGCCATAGGATCGTACAGCTCGTATATCTGGTTAAACGCAGGCACCTCATCTATGTCGCAAAGATAGATCACTGCAAAATTACGGACCTTTTCAGCCACGCCATACAGAATCTCGTCCATTCGCATACACTCTGGATCACTATCTCTGCCAAACCTGATAACAACTAGCCGGTCTTCCTCGGAGAGAATCGCTTGGTCAACATGCCATCCGGTATGCAAATGCGGCAACAAGATACTTCCCATTGTGATAAATGATAATGTTCTTAGTTGATGGTGAGAAAGAAAAAAAAAAAAAAAAAAGTGGTTTTTCAAGATCTAGAAAACCTTCTATCAAACTTGCCACACCCAAGCTTCATTCTAGATGTTCATTTATACGTTTTTTTTTTATATATATATCTCAAACAACCAAAAACCTTTTAGCGATGAATCTTTTATTTTGTTAAGATTTTTTCAATTATTTACAAATTTCAATTACATACAAAAAACAAAAAATAATAACACATGTCATATCATCTATTTCTTCCCCCGTCTTTTGCCGGCGAGCTTACCGCCAGACTGAACGGGCACAAAGTTCTCACCCATGAGATCGTAGTAATCATCGATCAAAGAAGGCTTAGGAGCAGCAGCATTGGGTTCGCTATCCTTAATAGAATCGGTCTTAGTCTCAGAAGCAGCAACATCTCTGTCTGAAGAGTCAACAGGATCAACAAAACCAAACTTCTGCTTGAATTTCGCCAATCTACCGGTAGCATCGGCTTCAACGGCCTTCAAATTGGTTCTCGAGGGGTTCCAAACAATATTGTTTCTCTGATCCGCCAGATATTTCCACTCAACTCTAGGATACTGTGATCTTCTGACAAAGGTCGAACCATCAGAGAGCTCTACCCGACAATCAAATTTATAGTAGATGGCAGGTCTAGTCTTACCGGGAGTAAGCTTGCGTGGGACTCTTCTACTCAGCACACTCTTACCAGCGCTTGGTGCAGCGTAAGTTCTCACTTGCTGAAGTTGTGAAGTAGTAAGCTGGCTCCGTAAAGAAGCTCTAGTCGTGCTAAATAAACCAGACATGGTATCCGTATAATGTTGAAAGAAAAGACCGTGAGCCTGTGATGTTTATGGTTGAGGTGAAAATTTAAAAAAAAAAAAAAAAAAAATTTGTGAGGTGAAAAAAAAAAAAAAAAAAAAAAAAAGTTTTTATTGGGTGTCGCTCACGTGACATATTCAATTAATTATGGTTTTATGGGGTCATGATGTTTTAGGCACTATCGTTTTGGCGCGTTCTGTAAAACATATCCAAACAAATCCTGGATCTTGGACGCATCATCAACAGAAGTGACTTCATTATGACTCTTAGGAATACCAATAGTATCGGAAAGAGACTTTTCAGACTCATCTAGTTTGTTTGCAAACTCTTCACCAGCCTGTGTTTCGTCCTCATCTTGATTACCCAGGTCAGAGTCATATTGATGTTCATCATTCTCAATTTCATTGGCAACCTTGTCTTCTTCTGAACGCTCCTTTGTCAAAATCTCTTGAATATTTTCAGACGTAAGCGGCTCTCCTGTTTTACAAGCAGTTATTTTGGCCTTGAAAAGAGAAACAATGCGCTCGTACTGAATTCCATCAAACCAACCGTCCACAGGCTAGATAAAAAAAAAAAAATCATGTTAGAATTTTAAACAAACCTTTTATTTTTATTTTTTTTTGCTGAAAACTTACATCTGAAGATTCTCGCAAAGGGCAATCATTTATCAATTGTTTTAGTTGAGGATCTGTAGCATCACAAAGTTGAAAAAGAGATCCAAAGGCAGGAACCTTGCCATCAAATTCATATGGTAAGGGACTATCATGTTAGAGTAAAAAAAAAAAAAAAAAACAATCAAAGCTTTAGTTTGATAAATACTTACCCATTTCTTCTTGTTCTTTTAGAATCAAATTCCTTGGGGCTCGGGTTTCGGAAGTACCTGGACTGATAAAACCTGTATTCAGAAGAAGATCTCGGGTCCACACCAAATTTGACACTGAGAGTTCTCCAGGGACCATTTCTAAAGGTATAACTAATTCTTGGTAGAGCATACTTTATGTTCCTCTGTAAATTAGCCGGCAGATGATACTCTAGCGCGCGTCGAGACCAAATTGGACGTTCGTCAAACAGCTTATTTAAAGCATTAATACATTCTTGAGTAAGTTCTTCCGGCGGTTTATTTAGCTCTTTTGATGGCCCAGTGGGAGATGGTTCATCCACAGATATAGAAATGGCGTATAGCTTTGGTGTTGTTTTGGTGTTGATCAGTTTTGATCCACCTTTACCGTCTTCCACAACAGCAACACCGACATTTTGTCGGTACCCATAATTGAATGGCAGTGTGAGTGGAGAAAATTTAGGTGGAGGCAACATGTCGAGATCTTCTTTAGAGCTAAACGGCTCATCAAGGTCAAGCGTGAAGTTTTTTATATGTTGAATGTTTCCTGAGAAAATTGAATCCTTCATCTTTTGAGCAAACGCAGAACCGCGAGTCAAATATTGAAAATCACAAATCTCTCGAAATCTATAGTTTGTTTCAATTATATATTTTGGTGTTGCTGTGTATTTGCCCTTTGCCAGTTGAATGGCTTTTTGAATGTCACCATTGGCCTGGTCAAGTAGCTTTTTAGAAAGTTTGACCTCGATAAGAATGTTCTGTGTTTTAGATGCAGAAGAACGCAGCGGGTGTTCAAAAGGATCATCTGGCCTATATCTAAGCTCTAGCTGATCTTCGCCTCTGCTCGTGCATATCTAAATGATTGGAAAATTTGCGTCAATGTTTAGAATGATGTTTGCAAACAATGGAGTTTTCATACTCACTCGGCCTACTGTTGCTTTACCACCAAGCAATTCAATTGCTTTATTGTTGTTTATAACATTTCCTGGAAACTCAATAGCCGTGATATGAGGTACTTTCAAAGATTGGAGCTTTGCTAGTTTTGGAGTCGTGTCAGTCATGATGTTTTGCTGTTTGTTATTAAAATTTAGAATCAGAGGATTCTGATGTGGGAAAGGGAATTTTTTTTATTTTTATTTTTGATGTCAACCATCTATTGTAAAATAAATCTTTATTTTTCAATTTTTTTTTTTTTTTTTTTTTTTACAGGCTTCTTAACAACTCATCCCAATATTGATATGACCTTGATCCTAATCTCATAAATTGCATAATAATCTTTTTTTTTTTCAGAAAAAAAAATCAATAAAATAAATACAACAGAATTAAAGATATGAATGGTATGAACGGAATGAATGTTGAGGTTGATCCCAACGAAGACACTGAATGGAACGACATCCTCAGAGCTCATGGTGTTATCCCTGAAAGACCCCCCTCTCCCACTGCCCAGCTGGAAGCCGCTCTTGAAGAATCTATTCAAAAAGCCCACGAAAACAGACTTGAAGATAAAACTCTTGACGAGCTTGAAGCTCTTGAGGATGAAGAAGACGAAGCCTTTTTGGAATCTTACAAACTTAAACGAATTGCTGAACTTCAGACTCTTGCCTCAAAGGAAAAGTTTGGTTCTGTTCAAACCATTTCTAAACCCGAATACACTGACGAAGTTACCAACGCATCTAAGAATGACATTTATGTTTTATTGCATATAATGTACACGGGAGTACCTCAATCTAAATTACTGACTGGTCTATTTCAACGCGTGGCCGAAAAGTTTCGGGATATCAAGTTTGTACAGATTGATGCAAGACAGATCAACGAGAACTACCAACCGGCCAATTGCCCTACCATCCTCGTGTACCACAATACAAATGTTGTCAAACAACTCGTCACTCTTGCTCAAATTGGTGGTAATAATACTAGTATCAAGGACATTGAGGAGTTACTGATCTCAGTTGGTGCCGTCAAGGATTCTGACAGACGGTTGATCAAAAACAATGATGACGGGTTTAGACCAACTTACAGCTCTATTAGAACATCTACGCTAAAGTCAAAAGGAAATGACAGTGACGATGACGACTTTTACGATTAAATGAACATCTGTAAACAAAACTTGGATTAAAAAAAAAAAAGTGGCAATATACTTGTGGATATTTAATCAAAACATCATATTGTAAAAAAAATAAATTAATTAGTACTTAAATATGCGAGCATCATGAAACGTTAAGCTTTTGGTCAGTAGTGTAATTGCGGGTATAACAAAAAAAAAAGTATTAAACCAGCATCAAAGAAGGGTTTTCAGAAATGGTTGGAGGGGCTATGTTTTGCATAATGATTTCTTTCTGCTCCGGCAAGTCGAATTTAGGAGTTGAAATTGACCGTGTGTTATTAATCAAATTTCTATTTTCAACAAAGACATTAGAAAGTTTTGATGGTGTTTTGGAAGTACTATATGTGCGCGCAGCAGCTGGAGAACCTCCAATTTTTCGAACAATACTGTGTTGTCGTATCAAGTCTTTACGCCTTGATGACTGATGACCTCTATAAAAGCTTGACTTCGAGTTTCGTGATAAAATAGAATCTTGATAACTGATATCACAACAGTAAGAGCTCGCATCATGAAATTCTGCAGAGTAGTCATCAATGGCATTAACTTCGTCAAGTAAGCTTTCGTATTCATAATTTGAACTACAGTCAGAATCCATAAAGTCATTTTCGGCAGAGTCGTTAAGATATAAATCTGATTGTGAATTTGAATCATTTTCATAATTGTTCAAGGTATCTCGACTGGATGTCCATTTCAATGGAGCAACAGGAAAATCAATAGTTTCATTCTGAGTCCAAAGAGAACCATTTGTATTAACCACACAGCCATTCTGAAGCCCATTACCAGTAGTATTAGAATTTAAATCAAGTTTGGCATAGCTTATTGGCCGTTTTGGTGCTTTTTTTGGTGGCCCAGGATACACTTGTAAAGCTTTTGAAGGGTTATAGTAGAATTTAAAAGATGGTGTTCTGCCAGTTGATTTATCTTCTTCAAATGAAAATTCTGAGCAAGCATCTTGATTGTCAGCAGGTTCATCGGAATTCCCAAATCTTATTGAATCAGTAGTGTCGGATAATGAAGACGGAGTTTCCGTGTTAAAAGAGTCCACAGTCGGAAGCTTAGAAATAGACCGTTTTCCAAAATTCAGGGCCGTTGTTGTGTTAGGAGTTTTGGGACTGGCAATTGAGGTTTTGTCGAATAATGAGTTCATATCGTCATCAGAGTTCAGCGCCAGACTTTGACGGATGAAATAGTCTATTTCCTGCAACGGTTCATCAAAATTGCGCAAAGATTTGGAATTATCATTTTGTTTTTCAATGGTTGAGCCGATACTGTTACGAGGTTGAGTTTGAAACACTTTGGTGACTTTGGTTGCTTTCCCACAATCATTTCTTAAACAAGGTTTGCAATCTACTGACGCGTTTTGCAAATATTGAGTTTCCACATCTCTGACAATGTCCTTATTTTTATTATCTGCAATAGCAGAAGAAATAATCAATGGTGTCTCATTATCTCGCTCACCTAATAATTCACCTCTTTCTATCGGATCGGCAGAAATTTTGGTGTCTGATAGTGTACAAGTGTTGGGGAGGGCGCTGGGTACAAAGCCACTATCAGTAGAGTTAAAATTAGTGGTATTGTTTGGACTTAAACCCGACGGTCGTTCAGAACCAGTATCGACTGAGTCTGGTGCAGTATTCAAAGAAACTTTTCTGGGAGTAGAAAGTCGGGAATCCCAGTTATGAACCCTAGTCCCAAATATAGCACCAGCTTCTTTGTATTCTTCTACAGATGGAACATATGCTGATCGGTTGTTTTCCTCACTAACACAACGTTTGCGAATATAGTTAATTGGGTTGAATTTTTTCAAAGAATGGTTTGACGGAGATCCCAAAACTGGGGAGCGTGAAAAATATAAGTCTGAACTGGTTTTAGAAGATGTATAGTATTCAGAACGTCGTCGATTTGAAGGGAGGTTATTGATACTATTTGATTTTGATTCCTCTGGATTCAGAAATCCAGAAGAAAGCTGAAATGATGAATCATGATCAGGTTCACCAAATCTGTCTAAAGAAAGTGATAGTCTATGAGATTTTATGAAGGACTTCATAGGTCGTATGCTGTAGTTGATGATTTATCAATACAAAAATGCAAAGGATGAGATTTGAAAAGATAATCAGGATATCTCTTGTTATAAGCGCGATTGAATTAAACAAATGGATATTAACAAAAGCCAATATTTATAAGATGAATAAAAATAAAATAAAAAAAAAGCTAAAGAGAAAAAAGTAGACAAGATGGAACTTTTCTATTTTATTATTTTATTTTATTTAATTTTTTTTTTTTCATTTAATTTTATTATTTTATTTTTAAAAATAAAAATAAATAAAAAGCATCTGGTGAATTTGCGACTATGATGATGTCAAACACACAAAAAAAAAACTTATTATTAGAACCAAGGGTTTTCAAGAATGTATACAAAGCATGTATACAGTATGCACGTGTGTTGTTCTGATACTATTTTTTTCAATTTTTTTTATTTTTTTATTTCAACATTCAGCAAAATCCAACCATAATGTCATGAGAAAAAAAATTAAAAAAAGGGCTTTGCTATCTAAAGACAGATTGTTTTTTTTTTGATAGACGCATATATTTCAGTTAACTTTGTCCAACAGGTCTTGGAAATCATGAAAATACAAAAAATTAAATGATGCTCAAAATGTTATTTGCTCTCGTGGTTTATGCGCGTGATTTGATATACAAAAAAAAAGAAAAAGAAAAAAAAGTTGGGCAACACTGTGGAGACTTTATAATAATAAAAGATTCACATGCACTGCTGCCATTGACATGAAAGTTACCAATTATGACTCGGTGCCTGAAAACCACAAAAGTCATCGCTTTGTAAACGTTATTTTTATTTTATTTTTATTTTATTTTTCAATTGCGATTCCAACCATATTTGTTTTTTTAAATGGATTTTGATTCATCTACATTAACTGGATACTGGCTCAGACTGATGACACAGACATTTTCATACAAAATTCCCATCAACTCATCTCAAAGTGTAGTGTCTAAGTTCAGATACTAAAATAAAGAGAGTACTATTAGTGTGAAAGAAAGAAAGAAAGAAAAAAAGAGGATTGAATACTTTAAATATAATTCAACTTCAAGCCTAAGCGACTCAATCATGTCAAGCAAACATACTGTCAAAATAAAAAATAAAAAAAAAAAGACTTTCATAGTTTTTTTGGTCCAAGATATCAGTTACAAAGCACTTTCACAATCAGATATTAATGAAATAGAAATACTAGGCAGTAGAGCACAAGCATAGAAAATGTTATCGAAAGTTCACGCAAAGGCCATACATATATCACTTACATTCATGTAAATAGCAATATTATTGTTAAGTTTACATTAATTATCTATTCAGAATTATTGGATTCAAAAAAATATTTTTTTTTCATCAAAAATAAAAATTAAAATAGAAAATAAAAGATGTATAGCTGTGGTCAAGTTTTTCGATTCACTACCGCACTTCCTTAATTAATGGTCAGCTTAACAGCACAGCCTGCACAGGTTTTTCCCGCCCTGCTCTCTCTCTTACTGAAACTAGTAACGACAGTGATGATTTTTTCCGGTGTTTCCAATTGACACATGAATCTTATTTGTGCAAAATTCAACACCGTTAAAGCAACTGAAATGGAAATGTTTTAGACGCGGCCACCGCTAAATTGTCTATTCTCGTTGTATCTACTCAAAAGTCTTCATATAACTCATAATTAGCTAAAAAAAAAAAAAAAAAAATGATTATGCTAATAAATCACCATGAAAACTCATGTTTCTAAAATTCTACATTTAATCAACTTTCGCCTTACATACCGTCTAAACTTGCAATCAGTAAAAGACCTCCTAATAAAAAAATATTAAAAAAAAAACGTCGGAAACCGATCATCCATAATAGTTTTAGCGGTCGTAATGAAAACTCAGCAGCAGCTTTAAAAAAAAATTTTTTTAAGACACATTCATCTATCAACCTTCAGAAGCTTACAATTGCTTAAATAGTCTTTTTTTTTGGTATTGAATAGTACTGGGGGATTTAGTGCGGGTAATACCTGTTTAGTTTTGAGATCACCAAATTTTTATTCGAAGAGAGTCTTGTGATATGTTGACCCCCTTTCAAGCCACTTTTTTTACTTGAGCCACGTCCACGTCCCTATTTTTTACTTTTTTACCAGAACTTGTACAATTTTTCATTATTATCCATATTCTAGTCGATTACGGTCAGCCAGCCAGGGTGCTCTGCCAGAAGGTAGGCTTTTTTTCGGAATTTCCGAGTTGCTCGAGTGCTTTAACTAGTACCATCTTGGAAAACTTTTTTTAGTCAGTAATGGTGGAAAGTTCACTTACCGGAGTCTCTCTATTTAACTGACACTTGACTTTATTGTAGCCAAATACTCAAAAGGCGGAAATTCTCAAAGGCAACTGCTGCTTCAATTTTAAACGACTTCAAAGGAAGTAGTTTTTACTGCATAAAGCGCTTGTTTTGAGTAGTTACCTTGAATACTTAGAAGCATATCTTTTAGCTTTTTCTTTGAATTGCAAAGTTTTACACTTCAATACGGTACTAAAAAAAGAAAATAGGCCTAACATATGTAATAGCAGCCATACCACTTATTAACACCGCCAAGTAGTGCTACAATACTTGATGCACGGGTTGCTTTTGCTATATTTTGCTTGAAAATTGGTTGTTCATTCCAAATGATGTAAAGTAACTTTACCTGATTCTAAATATTTTTTATTTTTTAATTTTATTTTATTTTATTTTTTTTGTAAAGTGAATGAAATCGAGTTCGGGACCAAGGTCAATTTCAGTTGATTTCGACTTTGCCTAATTGAAAAAACTTTTTGCAAAAATAGGGCAGAACTTTTTGGCTTTTTTTTTTTTTTTCATTTTTCTCACGTTTAACACGAACAGTAATATTGCCATACAAAACCCTGGACACGAGTACTCATCTCTTGAACTAACATTCATAAAGAAAAACTGTATGTATCAAAAATGAAAAAAAAAAAGTAGCGGTGAAATTGATAACTCTTGCAAAACCCCTTAGGCATTTTTCTTTTTTTAAAAATCATTAATAAGTATACTTGCGCTTCAGTCGTTTACAAAAAATGCTAAATACAACTTATAGCCGTACTAGATAATTTGTACTGTCGCATTGTGCTTAAAAGAGGTTTTTTTTTTTTTTTTTTTGCTAACATTGTCACTTTTTATATCTATCATCATTGTGTTTTCGTGTCTTTATTCTATTTAGATTTCACTTGGTGAACTATCTATCAAACAGCATCACTTTGCACTATGATTTTTTCTGGCTTTTAAAACAAAATCTTTATTTTTTTAGTATAATATCTTTTGAGGAAAACGCTATGTTTTTTTTTTTGTTTTGTTTTTGAACAATTCTTTCAAATATTTTGCGAGGTAATTTTGAAAAAGTAATAGATCTATATGTTTCTTAATTGGAGTATTCTTTTTTTTCGTCCTCTTCTTGTTCCTGTATTACTAGCATTTTACATGCAATTCTGTCGAATAGTAACCTAAGCCAATACGTGCGTATATTTCTTTCTAAATCTATTGTTCTTTTAAGTAATTTTTTTAATACATGTCCCATGAAGCAGTCAGACCCAGGTACTTTAACCATTTGGCAGATTTGAATTTGCGTAATCTTTTTTTTTTTTTACTTTTTAAATTAATTTTGACCACCTGTCGTCAGTTACAACTTTTAAGTGAATTTTTGCACAGTTCAAATTTTTTTGAGGGCAAAAGCTTAGTTTACAAGTACATACGCTTCTCAGCCAATATAATTGTTTTATTATTATTATATTTCTTTAGCAGAGACAAGATTAACTTTTTTTTTTTTTTTTTCTTGATTTGATGTATCTTTTAACCTTCTAGAGGTTGTTGTTTTGTAGGCTTTCAATAGACTTATTTTATTCCTCAGTTCTAAATTGTTGAGTTTTCTTTTTGTACTTTTTGTAGACTTTGGCCATTTTTTTTTTCATATTTTTCTAAGACTGAAATTATCTGGCTTTTTTATTTTTTATCTTGACATTGACTATAAGTTTGATTCATTTTTAAATCATCAGTCTGATAGCTTTTAGCCTATGGTTTAGCCTATTTTTTTCAGAGATAACTGTACTAATTGCTGTCACTTTTTCAAAGTGCAATCTATTTTTCAATTAAAATTGATTTTTCTAACTGTAATATATATATATATATATATCTTATTTTTTTTATTTGGTTTGTTAGTTATTGTAGAAGACATGCCAGTGTTTTTTTTTTCATTTGATTGTTGTTGTAAATCATAATCGTTATTGTTGAAATAAAGCTTCCATTGTTGTAGTTTGTAATCAGATGCAACTACATTTGAAGAATTTTTTTGAGTTGTTATTGTAATCTATGTCGGTACTTATATATTGGCTTGCAAATACTAAGTCAATGACAGATTGTTTTCTTGTAAGTTCTCTAGTCATCGCGTTCTTGGTGGAGCAAAAATATTTTATTTTTATTTTTTAAAAACCGTTTATATCAGTACTGGATCTGCTTTCTTTTTTTTTTTTTTAGGTGTAAGTATTGTCGTGTCAGTCAGTGTCATGTGCATTAAAATTGCCAGCTATTGTTGTCGTTTCTATTTTCATGTTGTCCATGGATCTTCATGAAATATTCAAGCGCTTCTACCTCGCCTTATCCGACCACATGGTTGTAAATATTGGTAATTTTGATTCTAATATTTCATCAATTGCAATATATGTAAAATTTCTTTAGTGTTGTTGCTGAGGTGCTTAGTTACATTTACGAGATGTGGCTTTTGCAGTAAATTTGAACCGGCATCGCGGCGGTTGATTATAGGATATTACAAATTTCACATCATCGAACTTCAGCAATAAAACCTTAAAATCTGATATGAAGCATCTTATTAGTGAAGCACCCCTGCAGTTAAATTGTATAATAAACTATACGTATAAACATTGAAAAAAAAAAAACCTTTTCTTGTAGATTCAAGAAAAAAAAATAAAAAATAAAAAAATTCTGCAATTGATTTGTCAATTTCTTCTGAGTTATATAATATTAGAAATCCTGTGTTTAAACTAGACAATAAAAGCTAGTTAAACAAATTCAAACCCTTTTTTTTTTTTATAAAGTCTACTGAAAGAAGAAAGTTGGTGATAAAACAACAACAACACAAACTCAATAGTTTCAAGATGCAAATCTTGTTTTTTCAGAATCAAGTAATTACGCATTTTTTTATAGCTAATTATGTACTTTATTAGAAAAATTGAATTTAACAAATGTTAAGCCATTTAGCAGTAATTGGTCTGTCAACTTTCTTGATTTCCTGGCTTCTGTAACCACAAATAAAACTTACACATTAAGAAACATTTACTAGGCTTGCCAGGGTAGCATATTAGCTCTAGTAGAAGAGACGTCATATTAAAATAATTGATCTTATGTAACACACATGTGAATAAGAGTCTTATTCAAGGGAAGTTCTTTTGTCAACTTGAAAAATAGCCAATTTCTCAAAAGGTTTCACAAATATTTAATAAATCATTCATAGTAAACATAAATCAAAAAAAAAAAAAAAGAAAAATTTAGCCAAAATATAAATATGACCAAGCTCGTTAAAACAACCTCAATATAAGGATACATATCACTATTTTGAATCTAACTATATCTTTCGTTGTCAATATTATTTTAGTTGGCCAGTAATGGTAGAAAAATGATAAGTAGACATGATTACAACTCGGCCAATAAAAAAAAAAAAAAATTCACAATGACACTAAATTCATGTTTAGTAAAATAAGATTTATATCATCGTAAAAAAAAACTGATTTTCTATTTATCATAAAAATAATATATATTAAGATTAAACATTGTGTATAATATTCAAGATTATTAAAGCCAAAAAGCCTTTCAAGAAGTTTGTTTTTTATTTTAATTATCATTCATGTTCAATACCACCAAAAGTTAGATCAGGGTTAGGTTAAACACACACATTTTTAAACGCCTGGTCTGAAAACTTATTCTCTGTGTATATTTGAGACTGCCACCATTCATGGACAAAAAATTTTCAAAACTCGCAAAAAAAAAAAAACAGTTCCATCCCCAACGACAGGAATCCTATATCCATATCACTTCTTTATAGGCCCAAAAGACTTCAACGGGTATGTCACCCTTTTCAATTTATTAGCTATCCGTTTGAAATACTAACAAACTATAGATCAAAGTCTTTGTATTACAAGAATGTCACGTTTTTTTGCCGGTTCATCTGACAGTGATACCAGTTCTTCTGATGAAGATCTGTACTCCTCTTCCTCCGCTTCTGGAGAATCTTCTGAAGAAGAATCCTCTGAAGAAGAATCTTCCGAAGAAGAATCTGACTCCGACGAGAGTGACAGCGAAGACGATGATAAGAAAAAGGGAGCTAGCTTTTTCTTAAAGAAGAAGTTTTTGAAGACCGAAGCAAGCGACGAAAGTGATTCAGAAGATGACGAATCTAAGCGTGTTGTCAAGAGTGCTAAGGACAAGCTTATTGATGAACTCGACACCGCCATCAAGGCTATCGATAATGCTAAGAAGATTAACGACTGGGTTGTCATTTCTAACGAATTCGATAAGCTCAATAAACATGTTGAGAAGGCTATCAAACAATACAGCACCACTCCTAACCAATACATTAAGGCTCTTGTCGAACTCGAAGACTTCCTTCAAAGCAGCATTGCCGCTGACAAGGCTGCTAAGAAGAAAATGAATGCTCTTAATGCTCGTGCGATGAACACCGCCAAGCAGAGAATCAAGAAAAACAATAAAGCTTACGAGTCTTTGATTTCCAAGTATAGAGAGGATCCTGAAGGCTTTGGTAAGGCTCAAAGTAAGCCTGCTGCTGTGGCCGCCGCTTCTCCTTCTAAGACTTTTAAGACAAAGACCGTTTCTGCACAGGCTGAATCTGCTGAAAATGACAACGATGGGTTTTCTACTGTTGGCAAGGCTGGCCGTGTCGCCCAATATACCAGCGAAAACATTTTCACTACTATTCAATCTATTGCTGAATCGAGAGGTAAAAAGAACACTGATCGCCAGGACCAAGTTCGCATACTTGAGGCTCTTCTCCAGGTTGCTACCACTCCCTACCAGAAGATTATCATTTATATGAGATTGATTCCTGTTAGATCTGATACTACTTCCAGTCACCCTACTTCTGTCGAAAATTGGAAGATTGCTCAGAATGATATTATTAGTCTTTTTGAGCTTTTGGAGGAGAACATTAACAAGTACCATATTAGCGAGTCTGCTCCCGAGCCAGAGAACCTGGAGGAAGGTTTGCCTCCTAGAGCTGATGGTATTGTTGAAATTCCTGGTAGCATTGTTTCTATTGTGGAAAGATTGGATGATGAGTTCACCAGAGCCTTACAAGACATCAACCATCATACTACTGAATACGTTGAGAGATTGAGAGATGAGACTAGCCTTTATGCATTGATCTTGAGATCTCAGATTTATCTGGAGAACATTACTTCTAGGCCTATTCACGAAGTTCCTGCTGTTTCTAGAATCATTATCCGTCGTATTGATCACTTTTACTTCAAGCCTGGTGCTCTTATTTCTAAGGCTGAGGTTAACACCTGGACTGAGATTCCCAAAGGCTTGAATTCGAAGATCACTCCCCGTGTTTTGTCTGAAGATGATGTGGATACTATTGATCTGATCAACAGATTGTGTGCCGTTTTGTACAGACAGACTAACCCCATTTACCGCACCAAGGCTATTCTTTACAACACTTTCCACTATGCTCTCAACAATCAATACTACAAGGCCCGCGACTTGCTGTTAATGTCTCACTTGCAATCAACTATTCACACTGCTGAGGCTCCTGTTCAGATTCTTTTTAACAGAGCTTTGGTCCAGATTGGTCTGTGCGCTTTCCGTAACGGTTTGATTAACGAGTGCCAACAATCTCTTCAGGAGCTTAACGCTTCTGCTAGACTTAGAGAACTTTTGGGCCAGGGTGCTCAGAAGTACACACAGTCTACCAGTGAGGATAGACAGAAGCTTTTACCTTTCCACATGCACATCAATCTTGAGCTTTTGGAATGTGTTTACTTGACAGCTTCTTTGCTTATTGAAATCCCTAACATTGCCGCTGCTGAAACTCACATTAACTCTAAGAAGAAGACTATTTCTAAATCTTTCAGAAGAATGCTTGACAACAGCCGACGACAGGTTTTTACTGGTCCTCCTGAGAACACTCGTGACCACATCATGCAAGCTGCTCGCGCTTTGTTGGATAGTGAATGGACTACTGCCCGTGACTTGCTGAACAGCATCAAGATCTGGAATCTGTTGAGTGATGCTGATTCCATCAAGAACATGCTGGGTGAGAAGTTACAAGTCGAAGGTCTGAGAACTTACCTTTTTAAGTTTGGACCTATTTACCAGTCTCTTTCTATCAAGACTCTCTCGACTCTGTTTGATTTAACCGAAGCTCGTGTGTACGCCATTGTTGGTAAACTCATTGCTAACGAGGAAATCTTTGCTGCTTTAGATCAGAGAGCTAATTCTATTGTGTTCAGACAGGGTGTTGAACACTCCAAGCTCCAAACTCTTGCATTAGAATTAGCTGAGAAGGCTGTGCAGCTTGTTGAGCGCAACGAGCGTCTCGCTGCTGGCGGATACCCTCTTGGTGAAACTGGTAAGACCGGACCTTCTGCCAATTCTGCCAACTCTGCCACTTCTAATGCCAACAATAATAATATCTCAAACTCTGGTCAATCCCGACGGAATCAAGGAACCGCCAAGAAGGCTTGAAAAAAAAGATGAGAGTATTATAGTTTTATATATGTAATGGAAAAAAAAAAAAAAAAAAGAATAAAAGTTTGTATGCCACATAGAATCAATTTCATGTTTTCAAGTCAATTGGCTTTTTGAAAAAAAAAAAAAAAAAGGTTTTTTTTTTTTTTTTATCAAAAACTTTGTGTAAAAAAAAAAAAAAAGTTCTAGCCATCTGTCACAACTATGGCACGTCAAACAATTTTTATAAGAATAGAACTAGGTAGAAGCATGCTTTTATTTCATTACATTTATTTTTAAAATGTTATTGCAGTATGTATAAATAATCCAAACTTTTTTTTTTTTTATATTTTCACGTAACCAAACGGAGTTGAAAATCTAAAACTTTTGAAAAAAAAAACAAACATGAAATCAAAAAAGTACGACAAGATCGACTCATAAATGAGGGCTAAGTGTGAATCAATTGGTTTGGGAGGGAGGAGGAGGGGTTTATAGATCAAAAAGAAAGAAAAAAAAAACAAGGAAGGAATTAATATATACAATGGGGGGAATTCTAGCATCACACCTCCTCTCCTTCAAGAGACTTTTTCGGATTTGTTTGAAAAAAAAAAAAATAATAATCACGACATTAAATAATAATGACAATGATTTAGATGTACGTACGGTATATAGTATACACAATCTCCTTGAGTAAGAACTTTTTTTTTAAAAAAAAAAAAGTAGCGTTTTGTTAGCAGCGCTTTAATAAAAATTTGGGGGGATTTTTTGATGGCGTTGAGTTTTTCATTGACTTTTGTACTTGTAGTATATACGTATATACGTATATATATATACTGAGAAAAAAAAAATTCATACTCCTCTTCCAAAAAAACAAACAGTTTTTTACTACTTTTTTTATTATTATTATTTTTAAATCATTCAAAAAAAAAAAAAAAAAAAAAACTTTTATATATTTTTTTTTATTTTGAGATGACAGCCTTGTACAAAGTGATTTTTTTTTGTTTTTTTTTGAATGAGAAAAGCCGTATTTTAGTACCAAAGACAATTCAATAGCGATAGGATTGGGGGGAGGGTTACTTAAGTGTCGCACCGGAAGAACATTCATAAGGTCATTCCTCTAACAACGCTACTACGCACATGAACAGAAATAAATCATTGCCCATAGAAAAAAAAAGTTTTCTGTAAGAGAATAAATATATATATATATTAGTAATTAATGCTCTCACTCACTCACTCACACCCATGGAGAAAAGAGTCTGATATCTTTTTTTTTTTTTTTTTTTTTTGCTAGACCTGAAGTATAAGGTAAAAACATATCAAATCAGGTCTTGAAAAAAGTCAATATCAAAAATATTCAAAAAAAAAACACAAAAAAAAACAATATGAAAACAGGTCATATGAACGCTGGAACTAAACATTGGCTCACAAAAGATTAACCAAAAAAAAAAAAAGCTAGGTTCCAATTTGCGAAAGATCAAGTTAAACTGGACAGTAAAGGACAAGGAAAAAAATGTTTTGTTTATGAAATTGGAAAACCGTATAGACATTTCTCGTGTTGTTCGACATAAAAATCAAAGACTTTTAATCTAAGTATATTCTACTCTTATTTAAAAAAAAAAAAAAAAAATAGCAGAAAATCTGTGATTATTTAGGCAGGAATGAATGGTCATTGTAGGACACCCTTTAAACTTTTACAATCCACCCATCCATGGAAGTGATGTAGAAAAACCGGGCATAAGAAAGATAAAAAAAAAAATAACCCCAGGGTTTAGAGCTTTAGAAATATCTAGAAATTCCTTTTTTTTTAAAAAAAAATATCTTTTCACTTGTTATGGCTGGAAATGACATAGAAACTTTTTCAGCAGGATATATTGGTCCTATTCATACTGCTAGAAAAAATGGTTGCAAAATGACTACAAAAATTTCGAGACAATTGTTTGGCACAGCCCTAAAATCTTGATGTAAGCTCTATCAAATAAATAAATAAAAAACATTTGGGCATATACGAAGCGACAAAATAAACAAAACGCTTTCTAGGCCCATGCTTAATTGATGAACTAAAAGATCATTTGGCTATCATATGGAGAGATACAAATGATGAATTTGTTGATTCTTATTTTTCAAGGCATGCCAGAAAAGAATGGCCGCTTTAGTAGAATGCAAAGTTGTTCATACAATATTATGACTTTAAATAAATAAATGATTTATTTTTTACTGCAGATTGAATATATATTTACCTGGGTATATTTACGTTTTTAAATTTAACGTCGAGTTTTACTTCAAGTCATAAATTAAAAAGTTTGCAAAAAATTATGGTTTCTCAGTGAGAATGGCAAGGTCTGTAGATACCAAAAATTGGCAAACAGTAAAAAAAAAAAAAAAAAAAAACATTAACAAGCTTATGAAGTTGATGTAAAAAGTTTTAAAAAAAGACTATATTGCAGCTTCTTTATCCTTCTTGATATCAAGTGGCACTCTCAGATCAAAGTTCTGGGGAGAAAAAAAAATCTTTTTTTTTAAGAAGAAAAGCTCAGTAGAATGCGAAAAAGGGCACAACTTGAGAACCTGGTATATAACTGCTTCTAGATGTCCACACTCGTAGTAATAATCTCTCCTGGCATTGAATTTTCAATTGTTTGTAAGTTGATATAAAATCACCAAAAAAAAAAATATCTTAAAATTAGATGTAAATGATATATCTTTACCGATAAAACAATTTTTTTTTATTTTATTTTATTATTATACGTATGATGTAGTCAAAATTATCTATCAAAATGTTTCTCTTAACTTTTTTTTTTCAGCCTTGTATGGGCAATAGACTATGTGTATAATAATATGCAAAGCTTGCTGTGTCTCAGTAAATTAAAAAAGAAAAACATTTCTCAGGCCAAAAAAAAAAAAAAAAAAAACATAACTTGACCAATCTTAACTCAAGGCCAAGCACAGTTTGAGAGTAAAATCTTAGATAACTTTGAGCCAACCAGTGATGTATTTTGTCGTAGAGAGCCCAGTTTGAGCTCATACTGGTCCTTTTTTTGTTTTTTTGTTTTTTTTCAGTATACTGTTAATTAAATGATGTATACAAGACAACGTGTACCAAATTGTACTGAAATAGCCTTAAGCTCTAGCCGAAAAATTAAACAACGGACTACGTTAAAATGAATTGCAGGTTGTTTTTTTGTTTTTTGTAATTCTAAATCGGGAAATGTTACATTGTAAATTTAAAAAAAAAAAAAAAAAAAAACCAGTTGCGGGAAACTAAACAAGTCTGGACCAGCCAAAAAAAAAAATAAGTGTGGCTAACTCTCTTTTTTTTTGTTTTTTTTTTAGAGTTAAAGAAATAAGAAAAAAAAAAAAAACTCTTGAGCCGGTATGACTGTACTTTATATCTAATTGGGTCACGCAGTTGATTACGTGCTTTTTTTTTGTTTGCAAAATGGAAATAAAACAAAAAAAAAAAAAAAATAATGAATAATAATAAATTAAACACTAAGCAAACGGAATACCACTAGCAATGAATTGTCTCCTTTTGCCTAGCCAAAAAAAAAAAAAAAAAAAAAAAAACATGCCATAACTAATTTCAATTTATTATTCCATTCTTGTATCAACTTATACCAAAACTGTTTTAAAACATAGGCAAACAGTATTCCGGCCTTTAGCTGGTTCTCTTATACGTGGTGTATAAAAAACAAAAAAAACAAAAAATCTACAAAAGTATCTCACGACTAACCCACTCACTAACTTTGCACAATGAGGTACCATCAGCGCCTAATCTACATTTACTATTGTGACTGAAAACACAAAACAAACCGTTAATTTTGAATTTGTTGTAGTAGGTTTTTTTTTTTTTAAATCTTTATTAACTCTCGTATTTTGTTTTGTGATAGAGTTGCCAGAGGTCATGGCGACCTATGGCAGTGGCCCGAGCCGCTTGATCCTTTTTTTTGTTTTTTCTGGCGAGGTTTTTAAAATCCAAGATTTCAACGTACAGAAGCGAGAGTCTTGCGGAGCACAGTGTAAAAACCTAAGATTGTGTATAACAAATATGTAGTCAGAAATAATCAATGGATAATTTAAGGCTGAGAATCATTCGGGTGTAAAATAAAGAAAGTGAGTAGTGGGATGATAACTACTCTTTTTTTTTTTTTCAAAAAGGAATCAACTTCCAGATTACTTACTAATTAAAAAAAAAAAAGGCAAGTTACCAGGAGTGGAATTCTCAGTACTTGGGCTTGAGGTCAACTAATTATTATTACAGCTGTCCTCAAGTTTTAAAACTTATCAACAGTAACGTATTGGTTACAAGGCTACAAGCAAAAAACCAATTAATGAAAGAGTCCAGTAATCAAAAGCAAGCGAAAATTCAGTCGTAGAAATCTTCTCAGACAAGAAACTAACCAGAAACAAGGCCAATTCTTATAAGCGGAAGACTATAGACACAAAGTAAAAAAAAAAAAAAAAGACCACAGCCAAATAATCTAATAAATCTGGATACAAGTCGGGATCTTAATCCCTCGTATTCTCTCTCATGTTTGAAAATTCAACCAGCAAGAAATAAGCTTATTTTATTTTATTTTTTATCTCTGCTCATCAAAAAACTACGTGTACATACGACCTAAGCTCAGTACACATGTATGCGTAACCAGCACGTGACCTATATAACTTAATTCTGAACAGAAAGTGTATATATACGAATGCTTTTATCCACATTACAAAAATTGAATATACAGGATGTTGGATATTTCTGTAGGATAAAAACAAGAGTCATGAATATACTGTAAAAATCATGAATAACTGAGATATATTATTTATGTACGGCATTTTATTTTATTTCAAATTATTTAATATATCTATATGATCTATAATTGACTATAAGGACAATTAATTGATGATATGAGTTTTATCTTTTTTTTTTTTTTTTTTTTTTTTTTTTTTTTACTTTGAAACCCGTTATTGGAGCAAACTTTTGACAAATATATATATTTAAATCTTGACTCTGATAATAAAATTTAATGTTGACATATATTTTTTTCAATAGTATAAATGTTTTAAAGTGGAAATGATTAAGGTACGACCACCGCTAAGTGAATTATTTTCGTAGTATATGATTTCATAATTAGCAGCTATAAAGACATTATACTGATCATAATAATAGTCATGTTTAAAAATCAGTGATAGAAACAAAAAAATGTTGCTGGTATCTACACACATTAAATACAGAATTAAAAAAAAAAAATTTTCAAGTTGTATATATATGTATCAAGAATTGGGGCTCTGTGGTCGAGTTGGTTGAGGGACTAACAAAATCGGCTAAGGTCGCGGGGTTCGAGTCTCCCTCAAATGCAAAATCCTTTGCAATACGAACCTATTAATTCTGATAAAATCACATAAACTCACTGCTAGGCTAGAGAGCCCCCTCCGCTCCCAATTCAGAGGGAAAAAGTCAGCGCAAAGTCATCATCGGCAGCCCCGGGGGGTCTGGTTTTTTTTTTTTTTAAACTGTCCTAGCATTGACAAGAGATACAGAATGCCGTAATCAGATTCATTGGCAGGTTTTTTTTTTTTTCTTGAAGCCCATTTGAAGACCTGGGGGCCCTTCCTCAATGCTAAAACAGGGAGGAAAGGGGGGGGGTCTTAGCGACTCATGAGAGAATTCTCTGGGCCTTTCCCGAATTTTCCGCGCGCCTGTGAGGGGGATACAGGCGCGTTACAAAATTGCCCCAGACACCCAGGTGTAAGCCTGGGTGTTCTTCTCAGTATGTAATTACAATAGACACCTAAATAAAACATGATAGTACTTATATCACCAAAATACACCGGGTCTGGGGAGGGTTTGGTGTCATACAAAAATCGCATCATCACACAGAAGAAAAAAAAAAAAAAAAGTTTCTCGGTAACATACACTAAAATGCATTCTGAAATCCATTTATAGTGGCCATAATTTAATTAAGGTTTTTTTTTAATATTTATTCTAAAAAAATTTTGATTTATTAAGATAATGATTGTCCATTAAAAATTTTGGCAGGAAGATCAACTATTTGCGGTTACAAAACACCCAATCTAAAAAAAAACTGTAGAAATAAGATAAGGTTGATAACTGATAATGATTTAAATAGTAAATAGTGGTCTAGTTCAATTGTATAGTTGTCGAATTGTCATGATTACCTTTCTTGCTATTTTGACAAGATTTTGACAAAACGATTGATCAAGTAATTTCTGGAAACACTTGAGCGATAAAAGGAAATTGTTTTTTTTTTTTTTTGATTTAACTTAGTTTTTTAATTGAAACATTGACATAGCTCAGAAATTACTATAACTAGTGAAGTTTTATTTTTTTAAAATAAATTTCCCAAGAAAGTGAGCCATTTGAATGCTCAAAAGAAAAAAATAGGTCATGAATTGAAGTTAGTACTATTTCCTAGAAGTTGCAATCAAGATTGAAATAGCCCGTTAAAGTGAATAGTTGAGAATTAGTTAGATTTTGTTAAATAGCCATTTGTCCTGTAAGAATGTTGTTGTTACTTACTTTACATGTCACAATTGAAAGAAAAAAAAAAAAAAAGTGGTAATATACAATAGCAAAGAGGGGAAATAAATGTAGTAAAAAAGAAAAAAAAAAACACTATTTTTTACAAATCCTGACAAGTAAAAACCGAGGTTACAGTTTTACGCAATGCGCATCGGACGGCTAGTTCATGCAACCACTAAATGAGGTTTATCTGTCGACTTATCGAGATTTTAAAGTTTTTAGAAATAGACGGGTATGTACGTATATGTACATCATCATAATTATTTCTATTAGGTTTCATTGTTTTCACACAGCACAAGGTGTAAACGAAACCAAAAGAATGTCGAAAAAAGTCTTTCTTTTTTGCCCATTATTAGAATTAAAAAAAAATAGTTGTCATAACTAAAAATTCATCATGACGGCTATGGTGAAACTCATTAAACAAAAAAAGAAAAAAAAAAAATCTGTACAAATCATGGTATGAAAAGTCTGAATAGATAAATGAATTTCTGACTCAAGTGACCTCGTCAAAGTAAAATGAATTAGTTCCGTTTCTTCAATCTAACTCATTCTCTTTATCAACTTCTAATTTAGCAAAGTGTCTGTTTTTTTTGTTTTTTTTTAATAACCATTAAAGTTGACTATTTTTGTGTTTTAGCAAACACGCAAAGGACTCAATCGGTTATAAGTTTAATACTCACACCATTCAAGATAGAGACAAAAAATAACTCCAACAAGAAACAAAAGTACAACAAATTTTGTACCAACTAATTTTTTGGAACTAGTACAAAAACACATTTAGGTTTAAACTAGTCATGCATGTGAAAAAAGAATGACAGTATGTATATCGTAGCTATAATTAATACAAGCCCTTGGGCGGAAAAAAAAAAAAAAAACAATTTACAATTATCAACTTCTACAAACAAAATTAAGGCGGTTTTCAACATTGTCTAAAAAAAAAAAAAAGTATCTAGTATAATCAAAAGTTCCATGTGACGTGTTGAAGCTATATGACTTAGTAATATCGAAAATTTATGAAATCTTTTAATACTTTTTTTTTTATGGGTATGCGTTTTAGCACATACAACTTTAAAATAGTAATTATATTTAGAAAATAATCATGGCTTTTTGATGGAAATGGAGATTTCAGTCAGTGTTTGCCAAGTTTTGACAGCATGAATCAAAATACATTAACCACCAAACCAGTATGGGGTTAGATGTATTAATGTTAGTTTTTTTTATTGTTTATCATAAAGAATATTATTATTATTATTACTATTATTATTATTTTATTATTATTATTATTATTATTTATTATTATTATTATATTATTATTATTATTATTATTATTATTATTATTTATTATTATTATATTATTATTATTATTATTATTATTATTATTATATTATTTTATTATTATATTATTATTATTATTATTTTATTATTATTATTATTATTATTATTATTATTATTATTATTATTTGGTGGGCAATGAAACGCTGTAAACCAAACCTCTCAAATTTATCCGACAGTATCGTGCCATCTCCTCCTGTCAGTTTTTCCCTTTTAGCTACATACATATATATATATCTTTGATATTTTCTTTAATTCAAGCAGACGGCTGTGAAAGAAATACAGTAACGTATACAGGTTTTTTAATTTCATATTTATCCATTCTTTCCGCAACAGATTATAAATATGGACCATCTTTACTCTTGAATTAGTTGTTTTATTTTTTAAAAAATAAATAAAATTTTCATTGTTTTACCTTTTTTTTTTTTTCTTTGATTTTTTGGCTTCTCACTATCAACGCTACTCCCCTATAGTAAATTGTTGCTACTTCAACTACTGCTTAAATATGACCAATAACACTAATACTCTCGAACCCCACAGACGCTACAACCCTCTTCGCAAGAGCTGGGTCCTTGTTTCTCCTCACCGCACTCAGCGACCTTGGCAAGGCGCACAGGAACAGCCGCAAATTGAGCAACGACCACAGTATGATTCCAAGTGCTATCTGTGTCCTGGAAACACCCGAGCGCAGGGCGATGTGAATCCCGTTTATTCTGAGACTTTTGTTTTCCCCAACGACTACGCTGCGGTCAAGCAAGACGTGTCATCGGCGCCCAGCACCACGCAAGAAGACTTTGGCGGTAGCGAACTGTTCCAGGCCGAACAGGTCACCGGCAAATGCAAAGTGATTTGCTTCTCTCCACGCCATGATTTAACGCTAGCGCGGATGACCCCCGCACAGCTGGAAGTAGTTGTGGGAGTTTGGCAGGATGTCTACAAATCTTCACTGGAAGACCCGTCTATTAAATACTGCCAGATTTTTGAGAACAAGGGCGCTGCAATGGGTTGCTCGAACCCACACCCCCACGGCCAGGCGTGGATGACTAGCGTGGTGCCGGAGGAGCCCGCCGTGGAGCGCACGGCGCTATATGAATTCTACGAAAAGCACGGCCACGGCCTGCTCGAGGAGTACGTTCAAAAGGAGGTGACAGCACAAACACGAGTTGTTGCCGAAACCTCGTCTTTTGTTGCCGTTGTGCCCTACTGGGCCACCTGGCCGTTTGAAGTGTTGGTCATCAGCAAGCGCCGCGTTCCTAACATTGTGCAGCTCACAAATTCCGAGAAGGCTGACCTGGCTGCAGTTATAAAGGTGGTGACTGTGCGTTACGACAATATCTTCAAGTGTAGTTTCCCTTACTCTATGGGTATGCACCAAGGTGAAGATCCTGTGAAAAATCACTTTCACCTGCATTTCTATCCACCGTTATTGCGCTCTGCTACCGTGAGAAAGTTCCTTGTTGGCTTTGAGATGCTCGGTATGCCCCAGCGTGACCTTACCCCCGAGAAAGCTGCAGAAAGTTTGAGAGCAGTTTCAGGAGACGTGCACTACCTAGATGAGCTTGAGCAGTAATCACTATAGTAACTTTTGATCTGAACAAACCACACCAGCGCTTAATTATAGCTCTCTGTGTAATTGATAAACTATAAATTCTACGTCTAAAAAACTATTTAATAAGTAATATATATATACGTATATAAAAATTACTTCAACAATATTGTTTGAACTATAAATTTTCTGTTTTTTTTTTCAATGTTGTTTGCAAAATTAAAAAAAAAGCCGGGGTCCCCGGATAAATTCTTTTCTTATTCCGCGATTACATAACACGGAGAAAGAGGAAATGATGCCATTACTATTCTTCCATGAAAAAAAAAAAAATGAAACCTACAAGAATAAAAAAAAAAAAATAGGTTCTTTTTTTTTTATAAACAGATAACATAGATTGTAAAGATTTAACTTTAAAAAATGAGTTATTCAAATAGTAAAGAAAGCAAGTTATACATATATTTCGTATACTACGTATTAACGGATCATAGCATTTAGATAAAAATAAAAGTGTTTTGAAGAAGGTTAACAATAACTCAAAGCCTGAATAATATTAAAATTATTAAAAATCAGTGGGGGGTTTTTCTTTTTTTTATTTTTATTTTTTTATTTTCAATCAACATGAAAAAGAGTCTATTCATCAATATTGGACATAAATGCTCAAAGTCTTTAAATGTTTTTAAAAAAAGGTTAAATTAGTGAGCCTATGGCTTGTGAATCCTTTCCCTTGATTAAAATGGACACCAAACTGGCAGTAAAGTCATGTAAACTATATGGCATTCATCAAAGCGGTATCAGCGCACTTTATTACATAGTATTCTAGTATTTGATGGCGCCAAATTTCTGATCTACTTTTTTCATTTACTAAAGAAAACCTAAAATACAAAATAATAGATTGAAACCACTGAGAAGTTTCAATACAATAGTTTTCTTGGTGTCAAATAAAATTATTGAATCAACCTCTGAAAATAGTACTTTTTAATAAAAATATATTGATTAAAATTCAGTCAAAATAAAACATTTTTTTTTTTTTAACTAAAATTCTATGACCTAATACTTCACAACGTATTTGTAAGCAGAGACATTAGCATCCCTAAAAGAGTAGATGGCTTCCTTCGACTTTTCGACACCCTGCTGCTCGTAGATCTTGTAAGGATTGGCCAAAAACTTGCCCTGGGCAATGCGAGAATTAATATTTTTGACAAACTGGGTAGCAACAACATACTGGCGCTGTCCATCAGAAGTGGGCTGTTCGGTCTCAAGATCAATGCGATTGTGTGAGGGGACAAAAACAAATTCGTGTTCGACATTAACGTTGGTCTTGATGGGGCCGACATCGTATTTATCAGTAGGAAGTGTTGCCACAATCGTGATATTGCCTGCGTCCTCGGGAATAAGTTTGTAAGAAGCTTTCCAAGAGTCTTCCGTTGACACGGGGTCATAGACGTGAACGAGCTTACCACCGCTGATGAGATTCTTGATTTTATCTACAGTAGAAGCATCATGGTAGTCAAACACCTCGTCTGCGCCGAGAGTAGACTTGAGGAACTCATAGTTGTGAGGAGACGAGGTGGTGATAACCTTGAAGCCAGCCGCCTTAGCAATCTGAATAGCGTACTGGCCAACTGATGTAGCACCACCCCAGATGACAATGTATTTTTTGTCGGCGTCTGGAATGGTCGTGGTAATAGAACCATCCGAGTGAAATTCAATCTTGTTGGCAAAATGATGACTCAGGGCCAGACCAGCAGTGAGAGAAGCAAGAGGCACGGCAGCCGCAGCCTCAAAGGTATCAACCGAGCCACTAGGAATGATATTACCTGAGTTGGCAGTCGATTTCACAAGATTGGTTCTGAAGACAAGAGTAGGATCCGCAAAAACGTACTCAGAGAAAGCGACACCTAATAAATTTTTTTCAGGAAGCTGGTATGCAGAGTTAACACCAAAAACTGCATCGCCTACATTGAAGTCTTTGACCTTAGAGCCGGCTTTGACGACAGTGCCGGCAAAGTCACAGCCGACGCCAGAGTTAGGAACAACAAGGCCGTAGGCAGGGTATTTCCAGTCAATGGGATTAATTGCAATGGCATCAACCTTGACAAGAAGCAAATTCTCGGGAAGTTCTGGCACGGGAACATCAGAGAAAAACTCGAAATCGGTATTTGAAACAGTGAAAAAGCCTTTGGTAGTAGTAGGGACGCTCATAGTAAATAATAGAATAGATAATATAAAGTGAGTTTGAGATGATGAACAAGTCGCAAAAGAACGACACAAAAAACTTCCAGGTTTTATATTCAAGAAAAAAGGAATTAATTTTTATCTTAAATCCGTTGGTCTATATGTAAAATAACAAGACGATTGAATCAGATCCGTCACTTGTACAAGGGGTGTGTGTTTTATCATGAAGAGTTGCTGTAACCAGGAACAAAGTCATTTATAATGGCGTTTTTTTTTAATTTCGCAGCACAAGTATTAATTACTAATTAACTTTTTTTTTTTTTTAAAAAAAAGTAGGTTACTTTTTATTTTTCAACTTATTTTTGTTCATTAAAAAATTAACATTTTCTTATAATTATACGTATAAATATTTAATACGTAGTAAAATGAGTTTATCATTCTTCTATCAACAAGTTATCAACAAGTTATCAACAAGCAATATATATGTGAAACATAGATAGATAGAAAATCTATATAAAATATAATTCAAATTAATTTACACGGTAACATTTTCAACGCATCTTAGTGGTTCTTGTATTGGATGGCACCAGATTCTACAAATTCAATTCATGTCCTGAAAAAAACTACATACTGTAAATTCGCAATCAAATAGTTTTAAACAAGCAGTCCTTTGGCAGAGAAGATACTATGTAACATATCTAACAACTTGAGTAGTACTTCGGGATTCTTCTTAGTATTAAATATTCTTTTTGGTTCAAGTAATATCTCTACTGAAGAAGACATTATCTGTAGGTTGCAGAAGGTGTTATTATTATTATTATTATTATTATATATTATTATTATTATTATTATTATTATTACTTATTTTTATTTGTCACCCTGATTTTTCCAGTTTGCATGCCTTTACTCAATTCACCGAAAAACCGTCGCATCGTACTCTTTGCCGATATGAACTCCCTTAAAAGCAATGACCTCAAGAGCAAATCAAGCTCCAATTCAGCGTTTTCGGATGAAGACATTTTAGACGATACTAATTCTTCCTTAGGCGGAAGTTCTAAACCCCCTACCCTCAATGACTTTTACACAAATGGTCTCTCATTGCACGACTCTGCCGCCCAAAATTCAAACAATCTCAAAGCAAGACTCGCTGCTGTCGTTGGTATTGGCTCTAATTCTTCTGCATCTCTGGCCTCCCAACACTCTTCTTCTTCTTCTTCCTCCCCCTCCCTCATTCATGCATCAGCCAGTTTTCCCAATATTTCAACCCTTGCATCACCACCATCATCATTATTACCATCATCGTCATCATCTTATTCCATCCCTTCCACTGCTTTGCGCCTAGGCTCGGCTTTTCATAATCATCATCAACACAACAACCATCTCCATCATATGCATCAATACATCCCCACTCGGGCTGGTCCAAGCCCAATCAACGGCTCACGGCAACAGCACGAGATTCAACGTCATCTCAACCGTGTCAAACTGGAAAAAAAATCCACCAGCGAAGATGACCTCAAGTCAATATCCTCTACCGGCCGTTTACGCCATTACTCTAGCGTAGGCAGTAACACCTCTCTGGATGAACGAAAGGCCCCCTCTCCTTCGTCTGACATTCCTGTTTCCAAATCTACCGGCTCGCTAAGGAATTCTCCTTCGCTCGATGATTCTGCCGACCACAAGGACGACAACAATGCTGATACCAGCGGCAGCACCAACCTGCCAGCGATGTCGCCTGTTAGCGATAACAGTGAAGTTTTGCCTCCTGAAACAAATCTCGCCAATGGCCTTGTCACCCCAGGAGTGTCCAAACCTTCCCGCATCAATCCTGTTTCAACCGCTCGATTTAAGAGAATCGGCAGGGACCTCGGCCCCCCTAAGCGCGCACCTGTTCGCAAAGAATCGGACGAGTTGTTGACTGACGACGGCAGCAATGTGGAAAATTCAGAGGAAATTGAAATTAAGTCACTACCGCCACCACAATCACCCCAACAACAACCCCAGTCATTATCATCGCAAAATTCACAGGCTAATGCAACTCCACTACCCGCTTCTATCAATGGACCTGTTTACAAAGTTAAAAGTCCTATTTTCCCAGGAAGAATACCCCCCTCTGAACAATCGCCGGTTTTAAAGCATGAGGAGCCTAAAATTGATGCTCTTGATGCCACTGAAAGCGAGGCAGCCCGCAAACGACGATCTGAGCTTTACGAAACTGCTGAACGCGCCCATGCCATTCCAGAGCCAGAAGAAAAAGAAAACAAGGTTAAGTCTCAGGTTGAGCTGGAGCGCGAACAGACCTTAGAACTTCAACACCAGGAGCTGCGATACTATTTGCAAATTCAGGAACAGCTTATCCAGCAGCAACAACAACAACTATACCAACAAAAACAGCAAGCACAACAACAGTCACTTCAAAACAAGTCTTCTGAAGACCAGCTACAAGCACAGCTTCAGCAGCAAAAGCAGCAAATTCTCATCATGCAGCAACAACAACAACAACAACAACAGCAGCAGCAACAACAAACCAAGTCTTCGGCAACTACTTCACGCAAGCAAAAAAACACTATTATTGTTAACAATCAAGGCTATCAGCGATTAGAGCTTATAGGTCGCGGCGGATCATCCAAGGTGTACAAAGCGCAGTCTAACAACGGCAAAATTTATGCCATTAAGCGAGTTTCGTGTGACGAAGACATTGACTACACTGTTCTCAAGGGCTTTAAAGGCGAGATAGATTTACTCCAGCGGCTCAACGACGAAGATCGCGTAGTTAAACTAATTGATTTTGAAATGCGTGCGTCGTCCATTTACGTAGTAATGGAATGTGGAGAAATTGATTTGGCGCATGTGCTCAACGCTCGACTTTCACAGCCCCTGGACATTTCATTTGTCCGGTATTACGCAGTTGAGATGCTTCATTGTGTTGCTGCCGTACATCGTCATGACATTGTCCACTCAGATCTCAAGCCCGCCAATTTTTTGCTTGTTAAGGGAATGCTCAAGATTATTGATTTCGGTATTGCCAACGTTGTGCCCGACTACACATCGAACGTTCATCGTGACACCCAGATTGGCACACCTAATTACATGGCGCCAGAGGCACTTCTTGATGCCAACCATGTATACGCGTCGACGCCAGTGCCGGGCAATAAGGATGTCAATGAGGCCCGTAAAAGCTTTGGTAACAACCGCAACAGCATTGTAAGTCTTAACAATAGCAACATTCATGCCCCGATTCCACCGCCAGCAAAACCGGCACCAACTAAGTTCAAAGTTGGCCGGCCATCAGATGTATGGAGTTGTGGATGCATTATTTATCAAATGATTTATGGCCGACCTCCATATGGAGGATACCAAGGCACGCAACGAATGTTGGCGATTATGAATCCTAAAGTTCAGATTGCATATCACAAGACAGGTCTTGGCCATGTCAAGGTGCCAAAGGAAGCTATTGAGGCGATTAAGGGCTGCTTGGAGCGCGATCCAACACAGCGCATGACAATTGACGCGGTTATGAACGGGCCATTTTTAAACCCGCAGGCAGTAGACAAGCGATTTATCCAAGACCTACTTGCGCATGCGGTTAAGTACGGTGCAGAGCGCGGGTCGGCGGTAAGCGGCAAGGAACTCGATTTGCTTACTGATAATGTTTGGAAGAAGATTCAGGCGTCGAACTTGTGAGGTGACATCAAAGTAGACGGGCCTTAGTACTTGAAGATTTTTGTAAAAAAAAAAAAAAAAACATCATTTAGATATATATAATTTGTTCTAGTGTATATATACAAAAAAAGATCCTTATGTCGATACTTGATGATATGAGTAAAGGTTTGCATACTAGATATATTTTGCAAAACAAACAACCACACATAGCTTGAGCCTCCTAGAATTCATATCTTTGATTTCTAAAAAAAAATCTATCCTTTGATGATGATTTTTTCAATCTTTTTTTTTTTTGTTTGTATTTTTGTCAATGGAGAGTTATAAGCGTTAAAATGTATACGTACATATTTGAGTTTTTTTTGTTAAGTATAAACACACATATACTTATATCAAATAACAGAAAATGACTTGCCCTACCTCCCCCTTTTTTTTTTTTTTTTTTTTTTTTCTCTTCTCTCTCTTCCCCTTGATATCACCACTTTTGGCATTAACTCGTTCCTAATATTGGCTATTATTTCAATTGATACGTCGGCCACCTTCTCCCATACTATTTGCCGGTATTTCATCATCTTTACAGGTCACGGAAAAGAAACATAAATCAAATCTCTGTTGTTTTTAATCTTCTACCCCTGTCCACACACTGATTTGAAAAAAAAAAAAAAACAGCTCAGTATTCACCAGTTTTGCATCCGATGGCGACCCTCGCGTACTCCAACAGCTCCCGGATGTCTAACCAGAACAATAAAAATCTACCGGCATGGGTAGCTACCCAGCGCAAGGCTTTCATGCGTTGGGCTAACACCTACCTCGAAACCAGTGGTATTCCGCCACTTGAAAACCTTACCCGAGATCTTTCTAACGGTGTCCGACTCATTCAGCTTCTCGAAATCATTGGCGGTGAGCCCCTAGGTCGTTACTACAGTAACCCTACTATGCTTGTCCGCAAGGCAGAAAACGTCAATATAGCTCTCGACTTTATCCGGCATCGCGGTGTTATGGTTTACAACATTGGCGCTGAAGATATTGTCGGCGAAAATCTAAAACTCGTTCTTGGACTCTTGTGGGTTCTGATTCTACGTTTTACTATTTCTGACATTGACGAAGAAGGCCAAAAGGCACGAGAGGGTTTACTTCTTTGGTGTCAGCGTAAAACTGCTGGCTATGAAGGAGTCGAAATTACAAACTTTTCTTCCAGTTGGACCGACGGTCTCGCCTTTTGTGCCCTACTTGACCGACACCGCCCCGATCTCATGATTTATGACGAGCTTGATCCCGATGATCACAAGGGCAACATGGCCCTCGCTTTTTCAATTGCATCCGAAAAGATTGGAATTCCACAGCTTCTTGATGTTGAGGATATTTGTGATGTTCACCAGCCAGATGAGCGTTCTATAATGACCTATGTGGCGTACTGGTTCCACGCGTTCTCCGCGCTGGACCGCATCGAAACTGCAGGCCGAAGATTAGAAAAGTTTGTTGATGTTACAGCGTCAGCCATTGAGATGCAGCACGCTTACGAGGAACGCATGCGAGCACTGCTTGCTGCCATTCAAGAAAAGCAGGATTCATGGCAAGCAGCAACCTTTGAGGGCACATATGTCGATGCCAAGACCCAGCGCAAGGCATTTGAGCAGTACAAACGCACTACCAAGCGCCAATGGATTACAGAGAAATCGGAACTAACCTCATTGCTAGGCAACATCCGTACTAAACTGGCAACTTACTGCCTGCGTGAGTACGAGCCACCTCAAGGCTTGCGAATTTCTGATCTGGAAGCTGCGTGGCGACAGTTAATTAAAGGCGAGGCTGAGCGGGCCAAGAAGATCAACAATCAGCTTCGCGAAATCAAGGAATCTCTTAGAATCAAGTTTGCCAATACGGCCAACGAGTTTGCATTGTCTCTTGACACGGTTTCGCTGCGTATCAGTGAGCTTGACGGTGAGCTGGAACGTCAGCTGGAGGGCATTCAGGATCTCAGTCAACAGCTCAAACCATTAGACGGCATGTTAGATGAGCTGAGACATCTGGATACCAAGTGTAATGAGGCCAACGTTGAAGAGAATGACTACACTGTGTACTCTTACGATGAGCTCGAGTACGAGCTCGGTCTGGCTAAGCAATCCGTAGTCAAGAAACTAGCATTTATTGAAAATCAAATGGTTGCGCGTAATATGACCAATCTCACACCCATCCAGCTAGAAGAGTTTGAGTCTGTTTTCCGCTTTTTCGATAAGGGTCAGCGTAACTGTCTTAGTGAGAGCGAGTTTTCAGCGGCGTTAGCAAGTCTGGGCCTGGTTTATACGGAAGAAGAAATGCATGAGGTGTTTGAGATTGCCAGCGGCGGGGATCAGCAGACACTTAACGACCAGGACGCGTCGGTTAATGCGGTGGCGCGCCGGCTCAGTGGCCAGACGCTGCAGGACTCCAATTTGGTAGGTGCTGCCAACCACAGTCGCAACGACAGTTTTAGTTCGGTGCTAGAAGAGCCCACAGTGTCGTTTGCCCAGTTTATCAAATTTATGGTCGAAGTCACCGAAGACCAGCAAACATCAGAACAGGTATTCCAGTCATTTGTGGATATTGCTAATGGTAAGCCGTACGTGACAGAGCTCGATCTTCAAAATTCCTTGGTGCCAGAACCCATGATTGAGGTCTTAGTCAACAGCATGCCTCTCAGCAACGAAAGCCCCGAAGAAAACGACGATGAAGCGGAACGAGGCTTTGACTACATCAAATACATGCAAAACCTCACGGGTATCCGACTTACCATCTCGGAACCAGGCGAAGAAGAGGATGAAACTGAGGTCCCTGATGACGAAGTCAATGATTCATGAAGAAAAAAAAAAAACGCACACACACACACACACACTCTCTCTCAATCTTTTTTATACATGTATTACAGGTTTGTATAATTTGCACATACAAAAAAAAATAAAAATAATGGACAGTTCAATTAATTAAATAATAATAATAATAATAATAATAATAATAATAATAATAATAATAATAATAATAATAATAATAATAATAATA